>CM059270.1:10967687-10975187 GCA_030347295.1 Setipinna tenuifilis | reverse complement strand
CTTCTGTTTTACCGAGGCAAAATTCTAAGAATTTTCTTTCCTACAGTAGAATGACGTCACTAAGAGCTACTTTTAGTCTTAGGATTCTTTGAGAATATGGGCCATGGAAATTGCAGGTGATTGGTGCCATTGATGGGAAGCATATTAAAATAATTAGCATTCTCAGGATGACAACATATTTGTCAATTTTCACAAAGTACACAAATTGTCTTTAACACGTTACAACATAACCTACTGGACATTGTTGCAAAATGGCCCGGATCAACACACGATTCCCGAATATCCATGGAGAGTCGTTTGAGGCAGCTTTTCGAGTGGCACCATGTACCAGGTGGATGTCAATTGGATGTCAATTTCTAAGACAAAATTATGTTTCATACACGTTCTGTGGCAACTGTAGAACATCAGCCAAAATTATTTCATTATTCATGTCTTTAGAATTATTATTTGATTTATTATTGATTTTGTTATTATTATTTGCACAAAAGGGAGTGCTCGCAGCTATGTTCATAATGTGTTGTGATCTGTGAACAAGCTAGTGTTTTTGTTCCCCTTTGTCTTTCAGTTCAGACAGCTGTGATGAACTAAATAATCATCTTTCAGCTCGTAAGAAATTAGTTCTGCTGTAAACTACTCAAAAATAAAGCCCATAGATTTTTAGGCTTGGTTTATGTAGATAGGTTTACAGTGGTTCCACTAAATGGCTTTATTATGGGGAACTGCTCGGTAGTCTAAGCGTTAGTGATAAACGCAAGCTTTATGCGAACACATAACTGCACATGTTTGTTTTGTCATTGGAGAACATTGTGACACCTATCTTTTCCAGATCGGTTTTGTTTTACGCATTGAAGAAGTTCCTCCCCGATTCTGTCTCTCTCTCTCTTTTCCCCCTCTTCTTTTGAACGATGTGTTGTAGCATCAAAAATGACTGACCATGTGAAGGCTGTTTATTGTGTTTGAAGAGGCCTCAGTGAAATAGCTTTGGACCTCCTCATTACAGATTGACTTGAAGTGAGCCAGACTGGTTTGCTGGCCACTTGAAATGTAATTTAGCCCACTGAATGTGTGTTCACAGCTTACCCTTAATGACAGCGCCTCTCCCTGGCAGAGCCATAACAATATAACCCCGGCCATAACCACAAACGTTAATGGCCTGTGGATTTGCACAGTGTATTCATACGCTTTGGACTTGACCCATGGCAATACAGCTGAACGTTGCGTCTGAATAATTTTATTCCTTATGCAACCAAGTGGCTTTGATAAGCCTGGCTAGACAGATTACGCTTTGTGTCTCACTCCACACAACAAGAAAATGTTTTGTGTCTGGAGAGTGTACAGAATTTGTAAAAGGGTGTCCAATCTGTCCTGTTTGTCTGTCTGAAAGACATGAGGTGGGTTCAAACAAGGTAGTTGGTGACAAAGAGGTGTAGAGGCTGAAAGTGGATCCTAGTGACATCAAATCACCTCAGTCCACTGCACTTTGAAGTGAGATGTACCCATGCAAACGACCAAGAAGAATGACTTGGAGAAGAGGGAATGCTCACTCATTTGTCTTTTAAAACAAACCCACCCAATCTTTCCCAAGAGGGAGAGTGCGCCATCTGTTTACTTTTGTGTTGTCTGTCTGTCATTCATATTTGCAGATTAGAAAAAAAAGAAAGATGTCAGAGCCAAAAAAAAGTGCCATGAAAAGAAACACAACAAACAGCACACATAAAAAAAAAGAAAAGGGAGTGCCATGCGGCGCTGGTGAATGCTACCAGCTCTGCTTCAAATCGACTGGGGCGGCCTGTTTGGGAAGATTGCGGCTGCTTTTCAGTCCATAGAATGGAAATAACAGAAGGAGAAAGAAAAGGAGGAAAAAAAAAGAAGGCATTGGGGGTTGAGGCTGGGGCTGGGGCTGGGGTGGGGTGGGGGGAGGTTAGAGACAAAGGGCACTGTGGTGTTTGCCTCTTGTTTGTCTGGTCTGTGGGCAGTGTTGGCAAGGGTGAGCGGCTAATAGCCTCTTGTGTGGCTTTGATGCGCCAGTCAGAGTCAGGAGTCATTATCAGTCATGACAGAGCTGTGTGAAGCTCCACATGGGGAGGAAATCCACTAACTAAAAAGCCACAAATCTTTTTGTTTTTGTTTTTGTTTATGTTTTCTGTGTGTGTTAGTGGGAGAGCGACTCTTCTTCTCTCTAATGCATGTGTAATTCATTCTCCAGCTGGGTCACACTCCTGCCACAGAGAGTGTTCAAACCCACTGCTTTTAGACACTACCTAAAAGGGGGGCCATGCTTTGATACGAGATTGGAGCCAATATTTCGGAAATATGCACAAACACATGCACACACACACACACACACACACACACACACACACACACACACACACACACACCAGTTGCACCAGTTTTAGTGTGCACCAGTTTTGGTTAGTTTTGCATTGTGAATTTAAGTTTTTTTTTTTTCTTTTTTTTTTTTATTTTGGTTAACGAAATTACATATTCAGTGCTAGTTTTACTTTTAGCCTTAGTTTTTGTGTGCGCACACACACACACAGTCACACATCCACGTACCAATACACCAATCTATTGCAAGCTGGCAAAGATCCCAGAGAGCCTTGTGTTATAATTGGCAACCTTCAATTGAGTACATGGAAAGCAGCATGTATCGCAGCTATGAGCAGGGCGTGACGCAACAACGCAACCTAATTACAACCACCAACACGCGCATGTTTCACTTGCACTGACTCAGACGAGTAAGATGTTGAGCAAACACTGTTGACGGTTCAGAACTCTACTACAATGTGTACATCAAGCAAGATGATGCCAGAGCACAGTGTCACATGTCTTACATCAAAAGGGATAGGGGGGAGAGGAAGGAGTCAAGTGGAGACACACTAACTGATGTATGGTGACATTAATGTGCAGAAAGTAATTTTTGGGCGCTCAGGCAGGGAGAAGGAGTGTTTGAGGCAGTGCTGCTGGTGATGGGGGTGGGATGAAGAGAAGGGGGGGAGTGAGAGGGAGGGAGAGAGACTAGAAGATTGAAAAGGATAGAAGTGAGCAGAGAGAGAGAGAGAGAGAGAGACTGAGAGAGACTAAGAGATGTATAGTGACATGGAGAAGAGTTTTTGGGGTGCTGAGGCAGACGGGAGGAGTGCGGTGTAGTGGTAGTGAGGAGGGTGGTGGGACTGTGGGGGTGTGGGTGGGGGGTGGTGGGGTGGACAGTGAGAGATGGGCCCATTAGGGCCTGCGGGGCGTTGGCACACATGCGGAGGGGCAGCGGTGCGTGGCGCGGCCCAGCCGGCTCCACCGCGGGAAGGGGACGGGGACAGGGGAGGGCGGGCTGGGGGTGGAGGGGCAGCGCATTAGCGCTACGAATGCAACAGTGGCGCTGGTGGTGGCATTAGCGTATGGGGAGTAGAGCAGGGAGTCACTAGAGCATGTAGTCAGTGCTTAACTGCACTCCTTCCTGTTGTGTGGAGGCCCCCAGGCATGCTCTATACATTCTGGAGAGACAAAGAGAGAGAGAGAGAGAGAAAGAGGGAGAGAGAGAGAGGGAGAGAAACAGATAGAGAAAGAGAGAGAGAGAGAGAGAGAAAGATAGAGAAAGATAGAGGGAGATATAAAGATAGAGAAAGAGAGAGATACTATAGAGAGAGAGAGAGAGAGAGACAGCAAGGGAGAGAAAGCAAGACAGAAAGGAGAAGAGAGATGGATTTTAGCCATTCACAATAACACAGGAGCAGATTTGGAGGCCATTATGATTCATTTGCTGGCGTCTGGAGATTGTATTACCCCAGAATGACTGTCTGTTTCTGGACATGATGCTGTGCATATTGGTCTGACGCCAAAACTGCAGGTTAGGCCTGCTGGTCAGGTGTGTGTGTTTGTGAGTGTGAGTGAATGTCTGTGTGTGTGTATGTGTGTGTGTATGTGTGTGTGTGTGTGAGTGAGTGTGTGTGTGTTTGTGTGTGTGTGTGTGTGTGTGTGTGTGTGTGTGTGTGTGTGCGTGAGTGTGTTTGTGTGTGTGTGTGTGTTGGAAGATGAACGAGAAAGAGAGAGTGGGGTCAGTCATGCCTTGATGACATTACCTTATCTTTCAGCAAACCATTTGTGTGTGATTGTTTGTGTGTTTGTGTGTGTCTGTCTGTGTGTGTGGCATGTGTCCTGTGTTAGAGAAGCCAAACCCCTTGTTAAAGACAAACACTCATACCACCCTCCCAAACTTGTTTAGAGTGACATCAAATCATTGGGAAAATTCACTCTTCTTCTCACCCAGATCAACTATGACACTTAGAATGTCTTTTATGTACATTCTATGTGACTCTTAGAATATCTTAAAATCAATATTCCCCACCAACATTTAACGTTGACAATGTCCAAATGCCCTGCATTTATAGAGCATAAATATCTTATTAAGTCCTTCTGGTGAGAACGAGGCATCTATAATTAAAAAGTGTCCTTTTTTAGAATACAGTTTGCAGGGTGGAGTAGTTTCTCTATTTCACTGGCAGGTTTTGGTCAAATGTTCTCGGTCAGTATGGCCAAAGACCACAGAGGTCAGAAGCCCCGCATCAGTGTCACTGCCAGCGTCTGGCATAGGTGTCCAGCCAGATGCCTGAGGCAGCTTAAGGAGAGGAAGGCTGACAGGCAGTGGAGAACTACTATGAGATGATTATCACGAATGCCCTCCCTATGATATATACATACACAAGCCTATCTTAGGTCACAAAAACTTTCACCAATATCCTGTTCATTTGATTGTTTTGATATGATGTGCTTGGTCAGGTAGCACTGCTAGTTGATTGTGTTGTAGGGTGTTGAGAAGGAAACTTAGATACTGGTAGCTAATAGTGTTGTAGTATTTTGAAAAATACTTGCTCACTGTCTGTGTATTTAAAGTAGTGGGTATACGGCATGCTTGCTACAGGGCATAGTGCTGTATCTGAGGTGTCTAATGGATCCCTCAACATGTCAGTGGTTAAGTAGAGCATAATGTACCATGAGAAGGTCACTATTGTGTAACACAGACAGAGTGATGCAGGACCCTTGATAATTGTTACGACATTAACTGGCCTGCTGTACATTAGCCTGCTTATTACATGGCTATATAACCACTAGTTAGGTCTTAGCAAAAATAAAAAGGCAAAAAATAATAAAAAATAAAAAATAGTGTTTTGTTTCTTTGACTAAACTCTGTTAAATCTGATGGTTTGAAATTGAATTTTACGGTAACATCCTCTGTTCCTCTCCTGCCTAGAAGTTTAGTGTAAATCAATCCATAGCCTTGTTGTTCGAGGCCACTGAGTGCTGTCTGTAGCAAAAAGAATGAGAACATTTTAACACAGACTGAATATGAAGATGAACTAAATGGGGCACAGGAAAATGAAACTGAAAGTTAGTTTCTATGCCCCATTCAGTTAGTGTTAGCTACCAGTTCATTTTTTGGCCTATATTGCATGAAATTGTCTCATTCTTTTTCCTACCAACAGCACTCTGTGACCTCAAACAACAGGGCTATGGATTGATTCACACCAAACTCCTCCTTTAAACAATATTCTGTTGTACATAGCAATGCTCCGTTATTCAGAAATATTACACCTGAAAACGTTCGGGTAACCCATTCGTTTCAATGGAAATCTCTGCCACACTTTGACAAGCCATGTAATAAGCTGTTTTTAGTTGAAAGTGATGTTGAAACTCCATATGTGTCCACTACCACACAATATTTATGGTTATTTGTTGCAATTCCACTGAGTTGAAATGCGTGAACAACATTGTAGAAAGTGGTGTATAGCCTGGGTTTACGTAATAGCTCTGGGTGGGTGTGTTGGGGGATATCGTTGTCTTTTGCTCTATGCCTATGTGTTTGTTTGTTTGTGTGTGTGTGTGTGTGTGTGCGTGCGTAAATGAACTGCTGTGTGAATATGCATGTGTTTGTGTGTGTGTGTGTATCTGTCTTTCTCTGTCTTTGTGTGTATGTCTGTCTGTCTATCTCTCTGTCTTTGTGTGTGTGCGTCTGTCTGTCTCTGTGTGTATGTCTGTGTATCTATCTGTGTGTGTGTGTGTGTGTGTGTGCGTGTGTGTGTGTGTGTGTGTGTGTGTGTGTGCTGAAACACGGGTGTGAGTGTGTCAGTAGGTCGTCAGTCTGCTCTAAGTGTGTGGCACCAGAGGGTTCTCAGTGTGGGCCAGCGTGCCATGCAGGCGAGGACGACAGGCGTGAAATTAATAGTTCCACATCATCTGCGGCCCGCACTTCTCTTCTCTTCACCCTTGCACAAAATTAGAAAAACACAACTTTGAAGAGTCTTCTTTTATGACATAAAAGGTGTGCTGGTGACTGCATCACAGACAATATCAATAATGTGTGTTTTTCTGTTAAAAAATGTTGATGGTGTTGTTGGCAAGGGAATAGCTTGCATCTTACAAAGGTGACCCCCAATCAATGAAAAAAAGCGAGACAAGCAGATGCACTCGTGCATTTTTATTTGAGATGCTCATATGTTGCATACACACAGGTGTCTGCAAAGACTCACTTGCACACACACACATTTACACACAGACATTCTCTCTCTTTCTCTCTCGCTTCCTTTCTCTCTTTTACATGCACACACACACACCGACACCCAAGTGAATAATTGTGTGCTACTTACAGGTGGGCTAAATTCTGCTCTGCTCAGCCCAGTTACAGAAGCAGACTGACGTTTCTGCAATATTTCCTGATGTTACACCCCCCCCCCCCCCCCCCACACACACACACCTGTTCTCCCTCTACTACCACTCCCCCCCTACCACCACTTCCACCCAAACCCCCTCACCCCCCCACCCCCCTCAGAGCCATGTTAGTCGATAATTGCAAACATGGCTTTTGGGGCCCTGGCAGCCGTTTATAAAGTTGATGACGGTGCAGCGTGGAGTGTTATTCTGGGGGACATGGGGCTTTGGAGACGTGGCTCCTTGGCTCGGGCCTTAAGAGCACTCCGCTCGTCTCGCCTCAGCCTCTCCTCGCCTCGCCTCGCCCTGCCTCGCCTCGCTGCTCAGCCTCTCCCTGCCTCGCCTCGTCTCAGCTCAGCTCACAGACGCAGCAGTGAAAGTCTGTTCCACTGCCCCTGCACTTTTAGACTATTTTAAAAACATGAATTATTCAATGGAAGCTTTTGGGTTTTTTTTTCCCTCTCTCTCTCGTCTCTCACAGTCTCCTTTTTTTTTTGGTGGGAAATGGTGCCCAGGTGTAATGGAATTTGTAAATGCATTAATGTGGAGATTGACACATTTTTACAGGTGGCCCTCATCTCCATAAAATGTATGCACTCACCAACCTTCTCTGTATGGGTCAATTGCGTTAATGTGCAACCTTTTGAAAGAGGAAGGGCGTGGAGAGTGTGTGTGTGTGTGTGTGTGGGGGGGGGGGTCGGCCTGACAAAAATACAATCAGGTCTGACTTTAATGTGAAAAAAAAAACAATATACATACACAGAATTGTCAATGTTGGTGTTTTTGTCAGCTTGTCCA
>CM059270.1:10957687-10962687 GCA_030347295.1 Setipinna tenuifilis | reverse complement strand
TAGAAAGCAACAGATAGAGTAAGACAGAGAGAGAGGGAGAGAGATGGAGAGAATAAAAGAGAGAGAGATAATGAAAGAGTGGAGATCATATTACCCCTGCTAGCTCCTTCCTGTTGAGCTATTTTCCCGCTGCATATCCTCTGACCAGCTTTTTACTCTTGTCTGATATTTTCCACTTGCTCTCAGATTTCTTTTGCTTGTTTCCCAGACTGTGCCATCTCTCCACATTTTCCTGCACCCCCTCCGTTGCAGTTTTTTTCATACTGTGCGCTTTGTGTTTCCCTATCCTCTCTGTCTTATCTGTCCCCCCCTCCCCTCCCCTCTGCCGCCCCTCTCTATCCCTCTCTCCCTCTACCCCTTTTCTCCCCACACTTGTCTCCCTCCCTTTCTATTCCTCCCTCTTTCTCTTCATCTCTATCTCCATCTCACCCACTGCCTTGTGTTGGAATCTTGGCTGATTTATTTATTTTTTGGCTAGTTTGTCTCCCCGTGATGATGAATGCTGCTGTGTTGAATGTTGACGCGTAAACAAATGTTAATGTCTCATAACGGTGCTTTCTATTTTCCAGGAGATATTTGCTCACTGTCTATCTCTCGCTCTTTTTTAAATGTTGTGTTCGCTCTCTCTGTGTTCCTTATTCATGTCTTTCTCAATCATTCTGACCCCCCTCCCCTCTCTCTTCCATGTCTGTGTCACACAGAAGGGCTTCTTTTGCTCTTGTAAATGTCTGTGCTTGGCCATTTATGCATAATGCTATCCTTTTATGAAATACATGTCCATGCACAAACATTCACAGCAGGTTCATAATTCTACGCTTTTATAGAGATTGTGAGATGGGGAGTGGGCTGCTGCTGTGTGTGTGTGTGTGTGTGTGTGTGTGTGTATGTGTATATGTGTGTATGTAGTGGTAGCGGGGGGGTTGGGGTGGGGGTTCGTGGGGGTTTTGGGAGGGGCGGGGGTGTTGTTCTGTACCCACATCTCCTCTCTCCATCAAAGACCACAGTGCTTCTCTCAACCAGAAAGAACAACATGAGAACCCATGGCATAGATAACAGTGGCAGCCGCTCTTTTTTAATCTCCGGCTGAATGGAAGGGCCAGATAAACCCTCCTCCTCGCTGGCTCCTCTACCCTCCTTTGTAGCTGTTGCACGTCCGAGCATCTCCACCAGCTGGATTGGCCACACTTCCATACAGCCCTGACCTTTACATTGTCTTCAGAGATCTTTATGCTTTTGCTCATTTATTTATTTAATTAATTAAATTATTTGCTGTTCACAACATCTGTGATGTGGCCAGGCCCTGATTAATTTGATCTGCTGTCATGATAAATGCTAGCTGGGGAAGCTGTTTGTTAGGGGTCTAAAGTTGTGTGCATACAGCGTCGTGTTGTGGATGTGTGGTGGTGTTGGTTGGTTACTTCTCTTTTTTTCTTTAGTCTCACTGTGTGTGTGTGTGTGTGTGTGCAGTGCCGTAGATCCGCACACGCACATTACGCACAGTGCGTAGGGCGGGCACCAAGTGCTTGTGGGGGCACCACCAAAAAATTTGGCTCGTGAAAAAATCATCACAATAGGCTAGGTACGTGCTAGTAAGGATATTTTAAAAATGTGCAAAGCATGTTAATATTTTTAAGCAATACAAAAGCAACATAGGTAAATTTGCTCCAGAAAAAGGTACTCCTTCTCCATTCTCCTCCTGGTGCCCCCCCCCCCCCACCTTCCAGTGGTCTGGTCGATTATTGCTCAGTCTTAGTTTAAGTTTGGCAGACAAATGTTTGGACATGGTCTTGAAAAGACATCTAAAGTCGGGAGCGGAAAAAAGAATAGAAAGCGAGATGAAGCGCACACTTGCAGATTCGACAGTGTTTTAAATAAATAAATCATAATAATAAAAAGTTCATTTTGTAGCCCTTGCTCCTTACTGTCAACAAACTTTGTAACGTTAGCTCCCAGGCTACTAGCAATGTTCAGACTGTGTTAACAAGTGTTGCAAATGATCAAAGTTGTAAATGATTGATGCTGGCTAGCTAGTTTAGGTTGTAGATATAAATATGGATATAGAAATTTGAAAGCAATTCATCATGGTCACTCGACTGTTTTCAGTTAACGTTCGGATAAGACTAGCACTTTCTTCCTCAGGTTGCTAGCTAGCTATGCTGCGGTTGCCCTCAGTCACAAGTACATAGTTCTCGTCGGTTTGCAGGTTCATAGGCCAAGGGCAACATCTGCTGGTGAAACTAATATGAAAAGAAACAATCTTACTGTTACGTAGATTTTCCCTCTTCGTATTTATTTCAAACTATGTACACAATGTTGCCCCATATGAAACCTCTATAAATGTAAAATAGAGTTTTGAATTTTAAAATGTACCAGTGATTTACACATAGCCCTACATAAACCTAATTTATATGCAGCTTTTTGTACTAAGTTTAAAACTGTATTTCAGTAGAATTCCTATGTATTTTGTCTTTTAATTCTGAATGTAGAGTCGTCTGCAGTCATTGCACAAATCTTTGTTTAATAATGGTGGTGGTATTTATTTATTAACCATTTTAAATAAGGTATTATTTTAACTTTAATGTTTGGTGTATTTGTTTCGGAAATAAAGTGAATCACGTCGATAAATTCTAAATTATTGTTCATTCTGGGCGAGGTGGGATGGTGTGATGGGGCACCAGAAAGCATTTGTGCTTATATATGCACATGTGCACACATATGCACGTGTTTGTGTGTGTGTGTGTGTGTGTGTGTGCAGCAGTGTGTCAGCTGTGGAAACAGACAGAGTGCAACACACTCATAAGGGATTGTGGTCAGTGTGGTTGACTGTACCATGTTGCCCACCTCTTTTGTTGTGGTCTTCCTGCAATCATTCTGTGGTGGGTTTTGGAAATATCATGGGGATATGTTGGTCTAAGAGTGTTTATTTATATCAAAAACACATTTATATGTTTGACAGTAAAACATTTCTTAAAAGTGTGTTTGATCATTTAATGGTTTTGGAAATGAAATTCTAATGCATCACGTCTAACGTTTATAAGTAGTCCAAGAGCACTGTAATTTGTTGGAAAAAGTCAGACGCAAAAACATTATGAAGTATTTGTAACAACCATCAATTACGAATCCTTTTTTGACTGAAGTATCAATATTTACTTTAGGGGAACTCTTTCCTGAAAGCAATATTCTGTTTCTGTAACAGCTCATTAAAGGAGCTGCAATTAGGGTTGGTCAAATATTAATGTTCTAATTAATTCATGTTTTTCACAAGGAGATGTTTTTGTCTTGCAGAAATATAAAGAGTTTGAGCGCTCCGTGCATGTGGAGGAGATTGACGGGCTCAAACTGGTGAAGAAGCTGGCCGAGAACATGGAGGAGATGTTCCACAAGAAGGCTGACGCTATGAAGGTGGGTACAGCTGCTGTGTGTGTGTACTACATGTGTGTCTTTACTGTATGTTTAGGGGCTAGTAGACTTCTACACAAAAGGTGCACACCACAGGTCTGTGATTGAAAACTGATGAGAGTTGTGTCATCTTTGCAGCCTGTGCAGGCTGCCAGGTGCTTCCCAAATTTCGCTTGTTGGGTTATCATGGATGATGCATGCACAGAACTGAGATTATATAAGCACTTAAAAAATGAGCACTTCAATCCTCACTCTACCCAAGAAGAAATCGTATCCACACCAAATGGCAAAGTTCCAGTTTTTCAAAGTGGAAAATGAAGCCAGAAGTGAACATTCTAAGCCTGCAGTACCCATTTCGTCATTTGGGGACTGGCTGCAAAGGGGAGCAACTCTCCATAGACTTCCATGTTAAAAAGTCCTTTTTCTCAGCTAAAATAAACATAATTACAACCTGTTTTAAAAAAACGATTTTAGTGTCTTTCAGTAGTTTGGGTGTCCATGACAACTCTGAGAGGGGTACATTTTTTTTGGAATTTATTATTTTAATGCCCAGATAATTTACATGGAAATCCATGGAATCAACTGGAATCATCCATGGAATCAACTGGCAAAAATGTGCCAACACAACCTTCAATTTAAGCCTCATTTTGGCTGTAGGAAAGTGTATACCTTACATCACAGAAGGTTTGTCCAGTTTTCCTATACAGTCTATGATCCACATCAGAAGAAATCAGGCCACAGCAAATTGCAAATGAGGAGAGGCTAGTAAAGGACCCCAGCAGACATCGAGACAATTTGAAGGTAATGAGTCTAGGGTTTGTGATGTGCACTGTGTGCATATTGCACTCTGCCATGTGCATGGGATTACACCATCAGCAGTTGTGTCTTTGTAAGTGTGTATGTTTCTGCACAGGTATGTTTCTTATATGGATGTGCATATGGCCTATGTATTGCACAAGATATCAGAAAACAAAGGGGGAAACGAACAATCCACTTTGTCTGAATGAATCAGCAGACTATCAGATGTTATATTATGAAAACAGAATGGTGAAAATCCATACCTAGCATACTTGCACCACTCTGAACATTTTTATAGTAGCCTCTTTAGCTACAAGTGGATTGCTGGGAAAGATTATCTAACTCTGTGGGTGACTCAGAGGCCTAGTTTTTGTTCACTTACACATAGTGTGGCTTGCTGTGGTAAATAGGCTTACTGTGGTGAATCGGGAACCGGCACTGTCAGGGTTCTCTGTCAGTCAGAAAATGGCTGTGAAGTTTGTGTGGTATAGTAGGACACTGGTCAGGTGGTTAACTAATTAGCCAGTGGTTAACTAGGTAGTTAGCAAGTTCCTAAATAGATAGCAAATGCTTAAAATACGAAACATTACCAAAACCAGAACAAGTGTGGTTTCAAATACACTTCACACAGTGGTATAGTGAAGGCTAACCACACATGGAAGCCATTTATTGACCGTTTTAAGTTTTTAAGACAGTGTTTCTTGCCTACTCTTTCATGATTTCTTATGTTAAAGATATGCATGGGTTACCCACGTTTTTTTTTTTTAAAACTGCTGCGTATTATGTACCTACCTTTTTTCACC
>CM059270.1:10935187-10952687 GCA_030347295.1 Setipinna tenuifilis | reverse complement strand
GGCTGCGTCTGCCAATAGCTTTGTGCTACTTTTCCGGGTGTGGTGTCACTGTAGACTCGCTGTAGACCCACTGTAAAAGACAAGTCGATAAGCGTTGTCTACAAAGGATTACTGGTATAGATATCATAACCAAGAAAGTGTGATAGAACTTTCTTGACATTTTGCAAAGTAACATTAGAAAAATCATCAAAAGTTGTATGTGGAGAAAGAACATTGCTGACATGAAGTTTGTGAATAAGAGAGAAGATTCTAGCAATTCTTGCACTGTAAGGAAAAGAAAGTTTTAAGGCAAGGGGACTGTAGTCAAAAAAATCAGTGCGCCATACATGCCACAGACTGTTTTTCAGCGAAGTAAAATGGAAGAAGTAGACTGTATAACTGAAAAGCACACATTGTCCTTCTCTATCCATTGAACTTAGCAGTCAAAAGGCTTTGTTGAAGACATGGATGGGTTGGATGAATGATTGACAACCAGAGGTTCTGCTTGTCTTTTTCCCTGTTTTTCGTGGAACTTTGAAACACTTCTTATCATGTCAGGTTTTTTATTTCATTCTTTCATTTTTCTCTTTCTTTCAAGGGAAGGAGGAAATGCCTAGCGATTGTTGCGTATGCTGTTGCGTGCAGGTGTGGATTGGGGAAGATGGCGTTTGAAGGATTGTCATTCCGCGTGCGTGAATGTAATTACTGCTTTCATCTCACATGAAGCCGATTCCTGTGAAAATTGCTTTGACAAAGAAGAGAGAGAGAGAGAGAGTGTACGTGTGTGTGTGTGTAAGTGTGTGTGTATGAGAGAGAGAGGGGAGAAAAAAAAACTCTGAAAACTAATTTTCCTCGCGCTTTTAAACTGCAATCATGTGCTTTGTCAATACCACCCACCCAGGGCCCCTGCCCGTCAGGAACCTCGCTCAGAGGCTGGTAAATGTACCCAGCTAGTCGCATAGCGAGTGGCATTTTTTTTACTTAATTGTGTAATCAGGAGGTCTCCATTATTTCTAATGGGTTTTTTTAGTGGTGTTTCGGTACACTAGGTGTCAATAATGAAGCTCCTGCTTGCACTAAAGCCAGTGCAGAGATGGTTTAAAATGAGCAGCGGGGTGAGACTGCACAAATGTGCCGCCGTTGATAGGTACGGTCCCTGCATTACGACATTTGGGCACCTGACACAAAGTTCACGTTGGTCTGATTTTCTTTATAATGGATATGCAGTACTGTGTAATAATTATAATAAATGCACACCACCCCATTACGAAGTATGCTTTACATAAACCATTTTATCTTTAGTGTAAAGGTGTGCAAATATGGACCTGTCCCAAATTTAGCAGTGAAGGGCTTCAGTGATTATCCCTGGTCTGGGCCCAGACTGGTGGTGAGGCTATTTGGTGCCGAGCCTCAGGGAAGATGTACATCATGGCCGCCCACAGACAAGACTGGGGCCCTTGGACAAGGTCCAGTAAACGGGCTGTCCACCATTCCACAACTGCATCTGAGAGAGGAAGAGTTACTTAAGACGGGGTCTAAAGTGGTACACACACACATGCATGCATGCATGCATACGCACACACACACACACACACACACATGAATAAATAAAATTGTCATTTACCTTTGATAGATTAACCTGGTATACCAGCCCCTTATTTCATTTTGTACAGAGGGTCTGGCTGAGGTTGAATTGACATGGTTGTCTCAGGCAGAATCTTGCCTAACTAATCAGCTAACAGAGGGAGAGTGTTTGTGAGTGATGACATCGACTTTGTGTGCTACATTTGAATTGTAGGCTAACTTCATGTTGCGACCAAACGACTAGGTAAAGGCAGATCCAATCGTTTTAAACCACCAGAGTCTATATCTCCAGGAAAAAAACATTTCTCAATACAGCACAGCCAGACCCTCTGTACGAAATACATGATAGTTACTGTGGTTTAAAGTCATTATCGTCGACCACTGATTACCAGTGAGACCACTCCTCACCCAGTTCCACTGCCTTCTAGTTTAGCTCCATTACAAAACTCTACTCCTCTAAAGCACCTTTAAAGCCCCTCCTTAACACGACTCTTTCCTACTTGTGAGACCTCCTACATCCTTAACCCTCCTCCTGTGTCTTGCACTCCCCCTCTGCCGCTTTTGTGTCTGAACTAAACTTAAACCACATCTGTTTAGGTTAGCTTACCGTCACAATCTGTTACCCACTCATTGGCTCGCTTATCTGATTTTACTGCTGTGCTTTCATTTTAAATCATTTTGGCTATTTATGATACATTTTTGTTTTTTATCCTGATTTGGTTGTAAAGGCACTGTCAAATGAAATGAATTTTAATTATTTATTATTTGCATCATAAAATTGGGTGGTTGGGTCATTCATCCTGTTCATCATAAATTGGGTCATTCCTGGGCCAAGTTTGGCAGAGATTTCAATGGCTAGACAGGAGCCAGACACCAACTGGTCGCAGGACTGTTTGCCGCAGAGCTTGTGGGCAGCATTGGTTTTGCTGAGGTGTGTGAGTGACAAGTGGGGAAAGAGAGAGAGGGAGGGAGGGAGTGAGTTCTTGCGAATGCTGGATAGACTTCCTGTTCTTGGCTGCCATTTCCTGCCTGAGGAGAGACAGGAGCCTGTTGGTGCCAGCAGTGAGCTCTGGGATATTTAGTCTTCCTGATTGCCAATTTGAGGCAACATGTTGCATGTCTTTGTCAAGGCTGGCTTGATTCACTTTCAGACTGAAAGGTAGCACACAGACATAGATTTATACTGAATTGTGCAAAAATGCACAAACACACATGCACGCACACACATATGTACGCAGTCATTTAATTGCTTTTATTTGGATAAAAACATGCAAGGAACACATGATCCATTTTTCACATTAAATACATAAACACACACACACGCACACGCGCACACACACACACACACACACACACACACACACACACACACACACACACACACACACGCACACACACACACAAACACACACAAACATGTACCATCACAACTGGACGCAACCATGTACATGTACTGTCACAACTGGATTTTCCACTGAAGTACTGAAGTAAACAAGACTAAAAAGTCCGGTTAAGGCTGAACATTGCAGCATAGTTGAGTGCCAGAGGGGACAGTATTCAGAGGAGAATAAACGCACACCAGATGCAGTCTCGCCTCAGCATGGCACTCCTATGTAGTTTACGCTGCCTTTTTTCTCAGCCCAGTTAATAACACCAAACAATACCACCAGCCCAGGTGAGTGGACACCCACGGTGACCTCGGAAGGTTAAATAGCTCAGGTGAGAAGCAACGCTGTTGGAATACGGCAAAACGCTTTGTCATGCAAAAAAAGGCAAGTGCCGCACCGTGCCTTAAACTCACACAAAAGGAAAAAAATGGCTGTTTTTGTTCAGCAGAGCTGGCCAACCCTCTGCAAAAGAACCAGTTAGTCTCTCTGACAAATAAGACAGCTTAGCTTTTGATGGCCCTAAAGTTTCTTATCTGCTAAACACATCAGTGTGTTCAACAGAGACGTGACCTTTTTTCCAGCAATGCCGATAACAACACAGGCCTCTCAGCATGGATCCCTGTGATTGACATTTCATTGAGGGGTAATCTGAGGTGACAGAACACACAGTAGATAGCAGGAGGTGGTACTGTGAGAGTGTGTGTGTGTGTGGGTGTCTGTGTGTGTATATGTCTGTGTGTCTGTGGGGGGGGGGGGGGGGGTGTTAGAGACAGAGAGAGAGTTTACAGGGAGATTAAATGCTTACTAGACCCACATCATCAACACACACACACACACACACACACACACACACACACACACACACACACACACACACACACACATACACCAACAGCTGGCATTTAAGTTTCAGAGTGGGGTGATGGCCCAGTTAGACCTTTAGAACTTGTGCTCTTTGTATCCCCCTCATCCCACTTCAGTTTCATCCTCTCCTCCTCCCCTCATCTCCTCCTCTCCTCCCTGTACCCTCTCCCCCCAAAAAAAATCCAGCCACCTTCAGGCCTTTCAACCTCTGGAGGCTCCTTCACATCAAAAAGGTAAAGGGAGAATTAGAAAAATATAAAATGTCAAGGGAATAGACCAAACGGTTACTGTTAGGTGTTGCTGTTGAGCATGTGCTCACAAGTGCAAAGTTTCACATACCTGATGGCCGCAGCATTCGCACTGGTGAAATGTATATGTATGTTTCTTGCTGGAAAGTTATTAGGTGGTAAGAGATAGAATGCAAGAATACAAGGATACAAAGATATTTATTTCTCATGTGCATACAGATACTGGGTAAAGTAGGACATGCGGGAGATGGGGTGTTAGGCTAAAGAGAGGAATGAGACTGGAGTGTGTGGGACTGGTGGTAGGTGGGGGGTGCTGATGGTGGGCTGTGTGTAGGAGGCAGTTCTGGGTGTGTGTTGGGAGGGTGGGGGGTGGCTGTGTCTTGTGGGGAAAGGCGAAGCGAAGGAGTAGTGTTGTTTGTGTGTGCGAGTGGGGCGGTGAGGGTGCATAAGGCGGGGTGTTAGGCAAACAAAAAAGGAATGGGACTGGAGTGCATGGAACTGGCGGTAGTGGTGGTGGTGGTGGTGTTTGGGTGGGTGGGTGGGGATGTGCTGATGATGGGCTGTGTATGGGTGGCAGTGCTGAGGGGGGGTGGGGGTTTTGGGGCACTGTTAGGTGTAAAAATTGCTGTAAATCTGGTGTGGGTGTGTGTGTGTGTGTTTCAGTGTGTCTGTGCAGTCTAATGTGTTGAGTGCACAGCTAAATTGCACAAAACATTAAAAACATTTTTTTAAATAAACATGCACTGTTGTTTGGAAACGCGTGCATTTAATGTGAGATGATAATTACAGAAGGAATGAATGATTTGTTCACTCCTTTCACTTTGTGAGAAAGGTGAAAAAAAAACGGGCAAAATAGAAGCAGAAATAGAAATAGAAAAGAAAGAAAAACAGCGTTCTAGTCTTTGACAAGTAATTCACAAGTAATTTTGCCTCTCCTGAATAAGCAGCAGGTCTGGGTGACCTGTGTACAAGTACGACTGCTCTTTTGTTGTTCTTCCAGCTGGAACACTTTGAGCAGACCTGAAGCAGAGCCTGATGGGCCAGGTCATCCGCTGGGTTGCCATGGTGAGGCACACTTCCTGCCAGTCACCTCTTAGGGCTCCAGATTATGCCATGTTGATCTCTCTCTTTCTGTCTGTCTCTCACTCTCTCTCTCTCTCTCTCACTCTCTCTCTCTCTCTCTCTCTCTCTCTCTCTCTCTCTCTCTCTCTCTCTCTCTCTCTCTCTCTCTCTCTCTTTCTCTCCTTCTCTCCCTCTTTCCAGAGGGCATTTCAGTTCCAATGCGATACTGAATGAAGATGCGTGTAGAACAAAAAAACAAAGTTGTGAACACTGTAAATGCTTGGAAATTAGATCTTTCACAAATGGTTGCACATGCACACACACACAAAAACATACACACACACATGCACACACACCTTACACATTACACATTACAAACACACACACACACACACACACACACACACACACACACACACACACACACACAAACACATATTTGCAGTTTTTTGAAACAATGTCATGTCAATCCGATGCTACTTACCAGATACAGTATGGGTGCAAGAGCAAATCACCCAGTACTATCTAAATAATTAGACCCACAAAAGGACAAGAGGTACAGCACTGTATGTCCTCAGAGTGGTTATGGAGAAGGCATGCAATGGGAGAACCTCCAGCAGAGCTGTGGAAAATAATGAGACGCAAAAAGAAAAGAAAAGGAAAAAGGAAGTGGCATTACAGAGAGGAACACAGCGGAGGCCTCTTTGACAGGAGTTTGCCCAGTGAGCTGTGTTTGAATATCCCCAGGCCAAAGTCATTAACTGGAGCTGCCAATGAGTTTGGAAACAACAGCTTTCCGTTTTACTAGGCAGGGAGAAAACTGCCAAACTGTGTGTGCAAGTTTAGGCTTGTTTGTTTGTGTGCTTTTGCGTGACCATGTCTGTGCGTGTATGTCTATGTGTTTGTGTTTGTTTGTGTCTATGTCTGTATGTGTGTCTTTGTGTGTGTGTCTGTGTGTGTGTTTCTTTGTGTATGTGTGTATGTGTGTGTGTCTTTGTGTATGTGTGTGTGTGTGTGTGTGTCTGTGTGTTTTTGTGTGTGTCCCTTCTGCTCTGTGAAAATTATTGTGTGTTGGTATGTTATGGTCTTATCTTCTTTTATGCGTGTGTATGGATTCTTGGGAGATGACACATTGAAATACACTGTCAGCACTATTGATCTTTAGATGGTTTAGAAAAATGTCATGTCTGTGTGAGAGGCCGAATCAGTGGAGCCTGCCTTTGTGTTTGTGTTGATGCACTCCCAGAGCACAAGAAAAGCAACAACTGAACCACCGGTGACCAGCGTTAAAACACTGCTCTGAATTGTGTTGGTAAAAAACAAATCCCTACGACAAGTCAAATACATGTGTTAGATAATAGACAAAGGCATACCATGTCTAGATATTGATGTAGTCAGTGTGTGTTTTTAATCTCGTATTAAATTGCTGCTCTTGGTCTTGCTGCTTTTGCTGCTCTTGAAGAGATCCAACTCTCTCTCTCTCTCCCCCTATACAGAAGTACATATGTCTACTGTGTCCCTACTCCTTTTGTCTACTGTGTCCTTTACACCTCTGTTGCTTATGTCCTCCTTTTTTGTAAGTCGCTTTGGATAAAAGCGTCTGGCAAATGCAATGTAATGTAATGTAATAATGTAATGGTTAAAGTGGATGTCTGTTTGTGTCCCCCTGGCAGAGGCTGGTGGAGGCAGCAGAGGAGGCCCACCTGCAGCATGAGGAGGACCCTGACCTCCAGGTGAGTGCTGTCAACTACCTCTTCTCTTTATTTCCTTTCATCTTTTTCCAGTTTATTTTTCCTCTTTCTTTGCCTCTAAACAGACATATGGTAGAGGCACACCCCTGAAAAAAAGATACACCACTGTGTACCCACATCTGCTATCACATCTGCAGGAAACTTGGGCACAATTGAACTTGTATCCTACTGTTAGAGGTCTTTGCATATTGTGAGTAGCCAAAAAAAAACATTCTACGTTGGGGCAGTAAAATCATTAAATGAACATAGCTTAGATTTCATTTCTTTTCTTTTTTTGGCTATTGACCGTACACAAAGACCTTAAAATGTGCTGCAGCTCCCCTTTGATACTATGTGTAATGAATATAAAGCATGTCGCACAGCGAGACAAATAGTGGTTGTCGTGGAAGGGTGAAGCCAGCTCGTTAAGTATGACAGACAGCCATGGGTGAGCGGAAGATCCCTCAGTTCAGTTTTGGCATCAGGTCAGGTGTGTCAGCTTTCACTGATTGAGAGTGAGGTCAAAAACAGAAGCCGGCCCCTCTGGTCTGCCTCCTGGCCATGTGTCTAACAGAAGCGTTTGACAGACATGAGCCAAGCCGACAGGTGAAGGAAGCCCTCTGCCCTGTCAGTCCTGCTGCTGGGACAGTGGCAGGTGTGTGTGTGTCTGTGTGTGTGTGTGATTGTTTGTTTGTGTGTGTGTATGTGTGTGCATGCGTGTGTGTGTGTGTCTGCGCGTGCGTGTTTGTTTGTGTCGGTGTGTGTGTGTGTGTGTGTGTGTGTGTGTGTGTGTGTGCGCGTGTGTGTGTGTATGTGTGTGCGCGCGTGTGGGTATGTGTGTATGTGTGTGTGTGTGTGTGTGTGTGTGTGTGTGTGTGTGTATTTCCGTATTTCCCTCCCAGCCCTAGTGTTTCAGCACCGAGGCCTGCCTTCAGCACCACGGACAGCTCCAGTCAGAGGCCCGTCACAGATCCCCCAGTCAATTAAACTCTGCCTCAGTGAGCTATCAAGGGGGCGCTAATCATCATGGCAGCTGATAGCCCCGCGCCGTAATGAAAATCTGACGTGTTAATGACACTTTAATTACCGGCAAATTCCATTTTGTAGCAGCTCAGTTTTTTTGGTTATTAAGTAAGAAGTTTCGCTTGCGTTGCTGCATAAGCAGTTGGGAAGCACAGAAGGCTTTTTACTTTGTGTTTACCATTATGATACTCTCCCATAAGCCCCAGCATGGGGAACGGTAGATAGGTGGCGCCGGGAGAGTAAATGAGTGCCTAGAATGCACCAGACTGTCGGAGTATATTCAGGCAGAGCGAACAGCAGTGTTGGGGGGACAGGTGATGAGAGTAATGCTGAAAAGATGAAAGTTCACAGAGAGGCCTGCATGACCTCATCCGACCTTGCATTGGCCTTGCTTTTTTCATCCTTTCTTTCTTTCTTTCTTTCTTTCTTTCTTTCTTTCTTTCCCTATTTCCTTTTTCTGTAAACATAAGGAGAGATAGACAGACAGACACATGCAAGTGCACACAAATACCTGCCCATGCACACCACGCACACACTCACACGCACACACACACACACACATACACACACACATACACACACAAACACTGAACTGTGAAAATGGGAATGCCTCCATAAGTTGTGGTAGGCTGTTTATGTGTCAGTGGAATTAAGAGGCAGCTTGAGACAACAGCGTGGACCCAGCCCGCTTTATAACCATCATGCTCCATTAAAGAGGATCAATTCTTAATTCTGCCTGAGAGAGTTACACTTATCCTCTTCACACTCCTCTACTCTCCTCTCTTCTCCTCTCCTCTCCTCCCCCCTCTTCTCCTATCCTCTATTCCCCTCCCTCCTCATCCTCTCCTCTCCTCTCCCTCCTTGTCCTCTCTTCCCTTATCCTCTGTCTTCTCAGCACCTACTCAGAGAATAGCAGCACATATTTGTTTCAACCGTTAACTAAACCAGCCGATTCAAATGAACAAAACTGTCCAGCTAGGTAGATGAGCTAATTAGTGTACTACGCATAAAGTAAAACCAGAACATAATTCTGTTCTGCATAGTGCAACAACTCCTCCTCTTCTCTCTTTGGCTGTCCTCTTTCTTTTTTACCTTCAACTCTCACCTTTCACCCCCCCCCCCCCCACACACACTCCTCTCCTCTTTCCTGTCTCCTCTCCTCTCCTCTCCCCCCTCCCCTGATTAGCACCCCAGTGTTAGTGATGGGCAGCAGCCGTAGGCTACCGCAGCCCCCCCATGTTAACCGAGACAATGATGATGATGATGGGGATGATGATGAGGATGAGGACGATGTTGGCTATGATGATGGCTGTGATTAAAGTAATTACCGCAGGGGAGACTGTAAATATGGTGACCTCATGGCTGTTGCCATGGGAATCCGTGCCTTGTAATTACGTACATCATTGTCGAAAGAGCAACGTCGAGATAATCTGAGCTGCACTGCAATTTTATTTGTCATGACAAAAGCCAGCGCTGGGTTTGTAGTTAATTATCAAGGGGTCAGCAGGTCTGGGTGGAATTGCTTAGGTTCGAAGCAGAGGGAAGAAATGTAATCGTTTAAGCAGGAGAAAAATGGTCTAAAAAGCTCTCGGGTCTTTTAACACCTACGCTGTATCTTTAGATCACCCATTTGCCTCTGTGTAAAGTAAACAGAGGACTATTCATGCGTTTGCACAGAGCTTATTAATGCGATGCGTACGCATGGCGCACTTAGAGCAGGTTTTTATTGAGTCAGTTAAACCACCAACACTTGAAAATGCTCTTTGACTTTGTTTGGAGTTGGGCCACTAATACTCATCAACAGTTGCAAGAAGTCTGAATGATGTTCTTCCCTCCTCTGATTGGTTGGCTGGGTTTTATCGGTGTGAAATGGCCCAAGCTGATTTGTTCTCGCCACGGTTTCCATATCAATCCAGGAAGCCCTGGTGACTGCCTGTAGGTTGTAGTTTTGGCACGGAAGATGGCGAGAGGGTAGTAATTATCGCAAGTGCTTCTAAAAATACTATGGAGGAATGTGAGGCTGTGGGATAAAAAAAAAAACATCCTATCTCTCTTACTCTCTCTCCCTTCCTCCCTCTCTCTCTCTCTCTCTCTCTCTATTTTTCTCACTTCACTCCTCCTCCTCTCTCTGTCTCCTTCTTTCTGTGTCTCGCTCACTCTCTCCGAACTGTTTGTGTGTGTGTTTTTGGCACATATTTGGCTTGCAGCGAGAGAAAGATATAACTCTGTCTTATCTACACGCTACAGAGCTCTTCCTCACCCATTTGGAATTGGCTCAGTAATCTATTCCACTTTTTTTTCTCTCTCTCTCTCTCTCTCTGTCTCCCTCTCTCTTATTTTTTTTCTCTATTCCTCCTCCTCCTCCTCTCCTCCTCCCCCTCCCTCTTTACTCATGACGCTGATGCAAATAGCCCAGGATGGTTCATTTCTCCACCTCTCACGCCATAGCAATGAGAGGCTCGTGATCATTGTTTCACTGCAAAACAGCACCAAGCAGCGCAACATGGTCCACAACTGGTTCAGAGGAATGCAACCCCCCCCCCACAACCCCACCCCAGCCCCCCTTCTGTTTCACCTCTCCCTTTCAACCTTAGTCGCTGTTTGCAACACCATTCCTCTTTCTTTTACTCTCTCCCTCCTTTCAAAAAAAGAAAGAGCAGAGAAATATCTCTGTGGGTTTGGAGCCTTTTGAGGTGATATTGCATCCGCAGGTTCTGTTCTCTGGCCCAGCTGGGCGGCTTAATTCCACGGCCCCGTAATGTGCAATTACAGGCTGATTTTGTGGACGTCACATGTGATTTCCGTGGACGTCGCTGGAGCCAAGGGAACATTTGCGTGCCTGGACAGAACCACTAGGGATGCAGTACTGAGGTTGAGGACTAGGCCCTAAAGACCCCAGTTTACTGTGAAAATAAGAGGTTTGTGTGTGTGTGTGTGTGTGTGAGTATGTGGGGGTGAGTGTGGGTTCTTCCACTCTAATCTGTGTTTGAGCAAACATTTTATTTATTGGCTAATGAAGTCGAAAATTAAGCAGCAAGACCTTAAATGTGTTGACTCATAATAAGATTAAAGAATTAGAGACAGACAGTGAAGTGTGTAGTGTGTATTTGTGCTTCCGTTTCTGACTGTGTGTGTTGTGTGTGTGTGTGTGTAGGGGTGGTGGTGGCAGAGGGGCAGAGAGAGAGAGCGAGATGGAGGTTTTGTGAAATTGGGTTTTTATCAATGTGCATGTAGTTGTATGTTTCTCCTGTTGAATTCCGAAGGCTCTGAAGATTTCATAAATTGTGAGGTGTACCGTAAGAAGCTCCCTTCCTCTTCCTCAGCCCTTCCTCGGTCCTTTCCTCCCTCTCCTTTTTTCCCTCTCCCTTCTTTTTTTTCCTTTTTAGTGTTCTTTTCCCTTCCTCTCCCACTTTCCCTCCCTCCATAGCTGCCTGCCTCCCTCCCTGCCTGCCTGGTGTTCTGGTAGACAGTGATAAATTACTGCCTCCACTCTGCCTGCTATGTCACATATCTGGCTTAAGAAGTCACCGGAGAGAAAAGTTTCAGAGTCTTTTTATAAACCCTCTGAATTGTACTTTAAAAGCACCTATTGCCTTCAGCATTTCTCGCTTTTTTAAACACACATAGACACACGCAAACACACACACACACACCTACACACATGTACACACACAAACACACACAGACAAACACACACAGACACACACACACACAGACAGACGCACACACACACACACACACACAAACACAAACCCGTGCACACACGCGCAAACAGCCATGTGGCTCTGCAGTTATACCAAAATGTAATTTCTCAACAACAAAATTGGCCATGGTTTCCAGCCTGGGGTAAATGCAGCCCTGGACATGGAAGAAGTTGCACTTGTGCCATCAGGGAGCATGTTAGAGTGATGACTAACGGGAATTCACTCAGAGGACACGCATCCCAACAACCCCCCCCTCCCCATCTCCTCTTCTCCTCCTCTCCCTCTCCTCCCCCCACTCCATCTCCAAACCTGTTTACATGCGGGTAATGGGGGCCGGTGTAATGTGCTGCAGATTGCATACTCATGAGCATCCTAGAAATGACCCTTGATTTGCTAGAAGACCGTATAAACTTGTGCTTGGGATGGAGGGGAAAAAAATTGAAATTGGCAACCAATCCTGGCGGTAGTAGCGTTCATGAGCAAATGTCACTTGAGTAAAAACTGAACAAATGGTAGGCTTCTGGGAATTGACATACTATATTTGATAAGGCTGCTTTACTACTGACTTAGGATCTCAATTCATATTCATATGGGCTTTTTACTCAACCAGAATTTGTGTACATGCCATAGACTTGAGAAAGTCCTTTTTAAATAAAATGGGAAAATAGAAGAGGATCATATTATTATAAATAGGAGTGTATGAGTGTTGTATTAATTTACTAATGTCTTAGAGGAGTTCATAATCAACCATGCTGACTGAAGGTGGAAGTGTAGCTATTTCCTGTCTAAGTGGACGGAGACTGAAGCTGATTGGTGGAGATTGCTGTGGAATCAGGGCTTTGTGTCATGCCTAATCTCCACTCGTCCTCGATCTGTGCAGGTAAGATGGCCGACAGCCTCTCGTGCGTCTGCCTGTCTGTTCCGCTAATTCCCCCTCTGCTGACCGGCGTGATTCAAACAGACAGGACTAGCACAGCACAGCAACACGTGGCCCACATTCATTTGGAATGGCTGAAGTCATGTCAGGCTCTCTGGCTACCTTTTATGCAGCGCATGAGAGATAGGTGTCAGGTGTCAGTCACTCTGGTCCTGTGGGGTGCAATCACATTTACCAACAGAATTCTGGTTTGAGGTGTTTTTTTTTGTAATCTTGTGTAAAGACTGCCATAACTTTCTACTTGTGCATGATCCCCAGTTTGCTGTAGATAATGCAAAAAGCTGTGTAGAAGAACTTCATATGTTTGATATCCAGTGGAGACTCTTCGTGATGCCTTGCACAACTTGCTCTCTGTGTTGATGCATTCCGAATCCTCTCTGTGTGTTTTGTGACATTTTTCGGCGTCTAATTGCATCAGCATTCTGGCACGCTGTGGGTGGCCTGTGAAAAATTTCAGTTTAGGAAGTAATTTAGGAATTCCGTTCGCTTCTATACTTATTTTCTAAGCTCCCCTGAAACGTGCTGATAGACGCAGGCATGATCAGTGTTAGGAATCATCACAGGATTTCACCCACTTACGCATTAAAAATTTGGTTCCACGAATCCGGGAGACTGCTAAAGTGAATGACTCACAGAGAAATTGGAGAAGGTTTGTTGATTTCCTGGTTCTGTTTGATGTGGGTGTTTACATAGTAAATGGTGCTGGGCTTCCCGCCCCCTGCCTAAGCCCTAGGTTACAGGTTCGAGGAGGTTGTGGCTGGGCTCAGGCGATGGGGGTTTTATGGCTTTGCGCTCTCAAAGGGCTCCATGCTGTGTGGTGCCAACAGCTGCAGGCTATCTTTACCTTTGCAGCCAAGCATACACCAGCGCTATCCAAGTTTAAAATGGGATTTTTTTCCCCCTTGGACTTAAATGAAGGTAAAACTACATGCGTAATGATTTGACGCCTCATAAATCCGAGGTTATTTGGATTTAGAGGATTAATGAGCAAGTTGTTTAAGTTGTTAACCAGTGTTTCCCTTTCTGAATCTACCCTTTGATGAAAGACCCTATGAAGCACTTTAGGCTTTGTAATAATGTTCAGCTGATGAGATTTAAAATAGACCTTTAAAGACTGCTAAGTAGAGCCAATAATTGTTCTTTCACTGAAAGTGAGTTCCTGACTCCATGTCAGAAAAAAAACGGAATATGAATATTAATTAAGCGCAGTACTTCTTTGAACAGTTTTTTTCCCCCTTATTGAGATGTTTTCCGAGTTCTCTAAGTTTAATTCCAGTGATGTTGCTTTAAAAAAAAAATACAAATGGCTAAAGCCCCACAGTAACATGAAAGGCTGACTGACACATTGAACGTTGTCTTTGAGGTGGCAGGTTTGCGTGTCTGAGTTAAGCCTCCCCCAAAAAAGTTTGTCTAAGCTGCTATAGCAGTGGGGATAACTCCATCCCTCAAAGCTGCTAATTCAACATGCGCTTCTTCACTCACAGGTTTGAAATGCAAATGTGATAAATGAAGGCCAGTCGCCGCCCCCCACCCCCTCTCTCTCCCACTCACTCTCTCTCTTTTCTCTCTCTCTCTGTCTCTCTCTCTCTGTCTGTCTCTCTCTCTCACACACACTCACACACACACACACACACACACCACACACACACAGGAGGGCAATCTGTGGGATAGACAGTGAGAGAGAATAAAATTTGTGTGTGTGTGCGTGCGTGCGTGTGTGCGCAAGTGGGTGTTGGGGCAGGTAACCTTTTCATGCATTAGCAAAATGGCTTGTTAACCTCCCTGCGACCTTGTCATACATTAACAACTAATGCACTCTCCCATTCTCTGGGGAGTCCATTTTTTATACCCACAAAAACCGACGAAACAAAGTCAGTCAGTGCGGCGGACCGGGATTCTTGTCTGGTGCAGATTTGAACTCGGTGATGAAATGCGAGACTCCGGGCCCCCAGTGCTGTGCGGTTAGATGAGCTCTCAGCTCCGCCATAAGGCTCCAGCATGTGCTCACGCTGAGGACGTGATTATCTGGAGCAGAGCGCGGAGAAAGTCTCATTAAGACACACATGCTCGTACAAGTGTGCCGAAGCGCTGCCGTGTGTGTGTGTGTGTGTGTGTGTGTGTGTGTGGGGTTACACATTTGGGGGATTTTAGGAGAGGGTTTAAGTCGTGGCTGTGGATGAGTAGTGTGTGGTGAGGTGGTGACAGACAAACACACACACAGACAAGTACACTCATGTACACACACACTCGCACGCACGCACACACACGCACACACGCGCACACACCCAAAGAAGATGAGGCAGACATGGCTCCTTTTATAGAATCATTTCAAACTAATTTTCCTCAGCTTACTCTCGTTGGTCTTACACCCTGTGGATCAATAGTAATTGTCTTTGTCTGTTTGTTATACGTGTGTACAGGACAGTCACTTCTCACTGGCTTACCCCCTATCCCTACTCTGCCACCCTCTCCCTCTTCCTCTCCCTCCTTCTCCCTCTCTCTTCCTCTAAGCCTCTCCCTCTCTTCCTCTGCCACACTCTCCCTCTCCCTCTGCCTCTGCCTCTCCTTCTCTCCTCTCTCTTTCTCTCTGTCTCCCTCTGCTTCTCTTTCTCTCTCTCCATCTCCCTCTCCCTCTCCCTCTCTCTCTCTCTCTCCCCTCTCTCTCTCTCGCTGTCTCTAAACCTGGGTTAAAAAAGTGTGAGTACTGTTTTATGAGTAGCACAACATATGCGCATTCTTAAAGATAAAACGTCAAGCCTGCCTCATGTCAAATGCTTGGTCTTTTTATGCAATTTCTCCCCTATAACGTGCAAAATCACCAGTGTAATTACATTATAGATTATACAGACAAATTGAATAACAGTAGCACAGCGAACTAAACTAAACTAATCTGCAGCGGCATAATAGGGATGCGTCGCTGCCTAATTGTCGTGCGGAATCCACCTGTCGTGAGGAATTGAAGTGCCTAAACGAGAGGCAGATTGCCCGCTCCCTCAGTGCGGTACTTCCTGTCTGAGACAAAAGGAGATCGCACTCCCGCCTCGCGTCCCATTCACAGGTCCTCTCTCTTTCTCTCTCTATCTCTCTTTCTCTCTCTCTCTCCTCTCTCTCTCTCTTTCTTTCTCTTTCTCAATACCAGGCAGACATTCTTAGAAAAACCTGCTTGCAGCTAAATTGGTTCATTCATCTTAGTAGCAGGTACGTTCCTGCCTCTACCGTTGAAGCAGTCTAGCAGTCACAGCAGTGAGATAGGGGTGGTTTTGTGCATGGACAACGTGGCATTTTAGCAGTGAGCTGACCTGCTTCTTTCTTAATTCATCACCAGGAAAAAATCCATTGACCTGGAAGTTTTTCTGTGCAGACGGGGTTAACGTGAACCTTTTAAGGAGCTGCAATGCGTGTGTGGTTTGTTTGTTTGTGTGTGTGTATGTGTGTGTGTGTGGTGTGGTGTGGTGTGGTGTGGTGTGTGTGTGTTGGTGTGTGTGTGTGTTGTGTGTGTGTGTGTGTGTTTTGTGTGGTGTGCCGTGTGTGTGTGTGTGTGTTTGTGTGCGAGCATTTAAATCAACACAGCCACACTTTCGACGAAGCAGTGCACAAGAATCACAAAGTGGGCACCCGGTCACAGAAATAGCTCCCTGTGATTTCCCCCCTAAAAGCGAAGAGCAGCCCCGGCACATGGGCCTCAGTGAGCAGAGAGGATGATGGGAAGGCGTTAGGAGGTTGATGGGACGATGTCCCTGGAGTCTGGGATGGCGATATGGAGCGAGTAATGAGATCTGTCTGTCAGGGTAGCGGGCCGGGGACGGGGACGGGGGCGAGGGGCGAGGGGCGAAGGGTGCGGGCTCTGGGCCCCTGCGTGTAGTCCTGGCTCGCCGGAGCTGTCGGCTAAGCGCTGAGGCGTAGTATTAGGTGTCAGGAGGGGGGATACGCGGCGACGAGCCCGCGTAATGGCTACACGTTGCAGCTCATAAGGTCTGGCACGCTCTCTCAGGAGCTGAGTGGGCTGAAGGTAATGTGCAAGAAGACACCTGCACACACACACTCAGACACACACTCAGACACACACACACACACACACACACACACACACACACACACGCACACACACGCACACACTCACACTCACACACTCAGACACAGACAGACAAACACATACACACACATACACAAACACACAGACACACACACACACTTGGCGTGCACATGCACACACACATATACGCACGCATGCACACACACTCACACACTCACACACGTACACAGAGGGAGGCAGAGGAAGTTGACATCAGCTTTTCCAGTCAAACCTCCACAGGGATGAAAAGCCAGGGGTGTTCTATGTTTGGGAAAGCATTAAGTTAGATCAGATCAGCAAAGCGAGTCAGAAAGGAAGCCCTACCCTCTGTGGTGATGGCTCAAGGAGGACCAGAATGTTGAATCCTCAACTAATTTACAGTGATCCTAAAGGCCAACACAGGAGCGTCAAATGACTTTGCCATGGCTTCAGATGATGGTCTTGATGAGATCGTATCTTTAAGAAGTTTAATATAAAGGCTTTTGCACACAAAATTAACCTTTTCACTTTTTTCTCCATTCACCTTTCATTTAACCAGAGCTAATATTATTTCACTGCACTATCCTGCACTGCTCTAATCAGCTTCTGTGTGAATAAGTAAGGGACACTGTTCTGCGAGGCAATCACTTTCCTGGAATAAGCCCAGACAGAGTGGTGCAGGACTCGAAGGTCTTGAATCACCCTGAAGGAGCTTATTCCACCAGAATGACCGCCTCTCTGAACATTATCCCGCTTTTATACGGCCACTTGCCAAAAAACCTCTAACAGTGTCATATTTTAAATATTTTGTTGCCGCTTCATCGCCTCTCACTGCTAAAAATAGTTCATAGAGGAAATAGAATGTATAACTGGTGGCAGTTTATTGTTGATATTCTATTACGATAAGTGAATGGACTACTTGTGAAGTGA
>CM059270.1:10890163-10935087 GCA_030347295.1 Setipinna tenuifilis | reverse complement strand
GTGTGGGGGGGTGTGTGCTGGAGCCAGAGAGCAGTTCCCTCTCCACTCAGGCGGAAAATGAAAGCATATTGTGTTAATTGATTAATTGATTGAGCTCATGACATTTATAGCCTCAGCCTGGGATCAATGGTAATGGCATCCTTTTGCTGTGATGAGTGTGTACGTGTGTGTGTGTGTGTGTGTGTGTGTGTGTGTGTGTGTGTGTGTGTGTGTGTGTGTGTGTGTTTTGTGTGTGTGTGTACGTACAAGTATTTGTCTGTGTGTCTGTGTGTGTGTGTCTGTCTGTCTGTGTGTGTCTGTGTGTGTCTGTGTGTGTCTGTGTGTGTCTGTGTGTGTCTGTGTGTGTCTGTGTGTCTGTGTGTGTCTGTGTGTGTCTGTGTGTGTCTGTGTGTGCCTGATGTCATACTTAGGTTCCTTTTTTTTGGGTGGAAAATTAGCAGCAGAAACACAGGGGAGAGATACAGCGGTGGTCCTAAATAAAAAGACATCGTTTCTGTAACATTAGCGTATCGCTTGGCTTAACGACGACACACACACACACACACACATTTGGCACGTAACAAAAACCTCCCCTGCAGACTTTTCCCCTCTAAACAAGCGGCCTCATTAGGATTAAAATGCATTCGCTCCCAATCCGTAACAAGCGACAGGCGAGGCCATTACAACTGCACTGAACGCTCTCCGAATGGGCTCGGGGAGACAAAAGAAGAGAGGGAAAAAAAAAAAAAAAAACATAAACAAGGCAGAGTGTTGGTGAACGGCACTGGGAGCACCCAGCCCAACTGGCTTTGACGTCCCATCCTACTTCTCTCTCACAGCTTGACTAATGGTGCTCTCTGGGTCGGGGCTGAGCAGGATGTTTTTATTTTATATTTATATTTATTTATATATTTTTTACTTTTAATTAGCCATGCAGTGAGCACAAAACCAGAACCAGAACCAATTTGACTGGGTCGTCTGGGCAGACATATTTGTAAATGGGCCTAATTGGCAGTTAACTCCGATGTGATATTTTTACAATAATGGGAGGGTGGGTGGGTGTTTGCTGTGGGGTTTGGGGGTACCGATCATCCCACGGCTCATGAGACGCGCAGTCGCCCGGCCCGCCCCAAAGTACGCCACCATCGGCCATTAGTCAGGACAGGGACCGACACGGAGAGGACAGTAATGAGATCACAAGAGAAGGGGAGGAGGAGGAGGAGAGGATAAAAGAGGAGGAGGAGATAAAAGAGGAGGAGGGCAGCAAAAAGTGTTTAGAGGAAAGAGAGGGAAGGAGAAGGAGGGAGAGGGAGAGAGAGAGGAGAGAGAGAAGAGAGGAGAGAGAGAGAGGAGAGAGAGAGAGAGAGAGGAGAGAGAGGAGAGAGAGACCGAGGGTGGCAGGGGGTGTGCAGAACAAAGCATTTAATTAAACAGACCAATGGTGGGGGACATGGTCAAGCACAGAGTACCCGGAAATGAAGGGGGAAATTGGGCTCAGGTGCGACAGCGTGGATGAAGAGGAGAGAGAGGGAAAGAGAGAGAGAGAGAGAGAGAGAGAGAAAGTGAGAGAGAGAGCGAGAGAGAGGATGGGAGCAGCAGACAGGGAAAGGTAAGATAAAAGAGGTAAGAGAGAGGAAAGTGTGAGAGATGAGACAAGAATTCCGGGACTTGGTTCCATTCTCAGTAGGAAAATTAACTATATAAGGTCATTCGCATAACGACACATCCACACACATAGGAACAAGAACTTAAACACACAAACCCACATAAACACACACACACCCACACTCCCAATTAGGGAACACTTTTAAATAATTTATAAATAACATATAAATCATAAATAACTTCCTTATTAGCCTAATGAGCAACTTGTAATCTATTATTCATGCAAACGCAAATTAAAAGCAAGCTTGGACCTGCACATCAATAAATTGCTCAAAAACGTTCGGTAATGGAATGGAATGCAAGCAAATTGCACATTTTCACTACTATGGCAATTAATCAGACATTTAAAAGGCTTTGACGTGTCGCAGAAACAAATTACCCGACCAAAACAACTCAATGGCAACTGCACAACTGGAGAAAATAGTTTATGCACTACTGCTTTTTGTTTTTGAAGAACACAGAATTCAATTCAGCCTTGGTCTGTTATCATGGAGGGTTGGGGAAAAAGGATGGGGTGATATTAAAATAGCTTTTTTTGTGTGGTGCCCAGACTACAAAGACTGTTTAGAGAAAAATCTTTCCATTTAACACCAGTCTAGGACAGACAGGTAATAAACACACTTTTTAAACCACCAATCATCCAAACATCCACGGTTCGCTTTGTGCAGACAAGAGCAACCCCTGACACAAACAAACCAGCATCGATACCCTTCAACAAAAACAAAAGTTACTTTGCCTTAATAGGTGTTTTTTTTTGTGATGGATATTTGTGAAGTCATTTGGTTTGGCCATCTTGGCTATGCTGGCTCTGCCTAGGTTTAGGGACCTGTGCCATTTTCCAAGAAAAACCGCATGCCCTCTTTGTTTTACGAAGTTTGCATTTTCAAATAGCATCTTTTTGGAAACCAAGACCTTTTTTACGCTGCCATTTTCCCAATTTCCTGCAGAGCAGAGAAGTATAAGGCGGGTCCTTGAGACAATACTTTAACATCGACAGAACAGAACACAAGGACTAATCTCTCTCTCTCTCCTCCTCCCCCCCCCCCCCTTTATTCACTCTCTGGACTCCCCAGGAATAACAATGAACTCCGCTAACACTATCTGTCTCAGATAGGCTAAGAGGAAGAGAGAGTTCCTCTCTCACTCTCACTCTCTCACACACACACACACACACACACACACACACACACTCACTCACTCACTCACTCACACACTCACTCACTCACTCACTCACTCACTCACTCACTCACTCACTCACTCACTCACTCACTCTCTCACACCCTCACACTCTCACTCTCTCTCTCTCTCTCTCTCTCTCTCTCTCTCTCCTCTCTCTCTCTCTCTCTCTCTCCTCTCTCTCTCTCTCTCTCTCTCTCTCTCTCTCTCTCTCTGTCTCTCTCTCTGTCTCTCTCTGTCTCTCTCTCTCTCTCTCTCTCTCTCTCTCTCTCTCTCTCTCTCTCACACACACACACACACACACACACACACACACACACACACACACCACACACACACACACAACACACACACACCACCATTCTGTCAGATTTTTTTTTTTTTTGGAATCTGGTTTAGGCTTAGACAGACACGCAATCATCGGGGTGACTTCATCTGACAATCACTCTGCCCGTCACCGCGGGCGCTTTGACATCCTGACAGCTCTGCTCCGCTGTTTCACTTTGCAAGGGTCCCTTTTCAGCGCACGCACACACACACACACACACACACACACACACACACACACACGAGGGGAAGAGAAAGGCAAGATATTCACACTTGCTCGTGGTTCTTTTTTTAAAATAGCCCTGATTGGGGTGGCGATTATGGAGATTTTCTAGCTATGGCTCCTTCAGCTTCTGAAGTTACTGATTAAAGTTCTTTTTCTTTCCCTTCCTCCTTTCCACCCACTCCAAAAATTATTATATTGCCTCTTATCGCATATTATTATATATTTCACGTTGACATATGAAAAACAATACAGCGCTGAAGTAATTTGCTTTATGATGCTGCTAAATCACTGCATGGCCATAGCAACAGCAGCTCCACACTGTTGCCTTTGACAGAAACAAACCCTTTGCCCTGACTGTACTGAATAGGAAAGAAAATGCATTATTTCCATTGACAAACTATTATGCCTGTGACCATGAGCTTTTGTCAGGTTTCTAAAGGCTTTTCTGATGTCTCTGTGGAATAAGTAGGTGTAGGAGACGTTTAAGAAGAGCACATCAGGTTCATTATCTCCGCCAAGGTTATGTTTTCAGCAATTTGGACATTTTTGTTTATAACTCCACAAATAATGCCCACAATGTTTAGTACAGTATAAGACCATCAAAAGGTCTGCCAAACCCCAGAATATAATCCGGATACTGGTAGTATTCCGGATCACGTGATTCAGAAAGTTAATTAATGTCTTTTAATGTGTTTAAGGTGAGAATGATAATAAGGTGGAGACTTAAGCTGCCTTGGCGGAGGTCTGCGCTCTTCTAGTCTGGAAATGTAATCGTCTGCTTGGCTTGGTGCAAGTCACATGTCTTCATGGCAGGAGAGCCTCAGTGTAGGCAGTGGCAAACATGAAGCTGTTGGCACACAGGCCCCTGTCCCCTTCTGGCTGAAGCTCCGCTTCAGAGGGTACAGGATGATGTTTTAGTAGGCTGTGGGAGTGACTGCAAAATGGCTTAATTTACTGGCTTACAGTCCAGTGTTGATGCTTTGCAGGGGGCATACACTTTGTGCAGTATTTCTGTTATCACCATGAAAAATTTTAAATGTATTTGAAATGGGAAGCCTTACAAGCACATGCACATACAAGTAAACATCACAGACATAGCTTATACTAAGAGTCTGCAAAGGCAAAAAGAAAGCCAGCACCTTTGACCATAAAGTCTTTTCGTTTTTTTAATTAATGATTAAGCAATAACACGCATGTTTGATTGCGTGACAAACAACAGTAACTGTATATCCCATTAAACCAAGGAAAATTATACCCCTTTCTTGCAATAACTTCTTTCAGCGAAATTTATTTGTGGCCTTCTATTTGATCACAGAATGCAGTCATTATGGCTTCGCACATCAATAAAAAACACATTAAAAGAGAGGGAAACAGAAAAAGAAGCGAAACTGAAATGGCTGCTAGAAGAGCATCTTTGTCAGGGCACCTGGATTTCTTGTTTAATCATTCTTCGGGTTGTTTAAATCTTTTACAGGGCACTAAAACTGCTGCACTCCATTTCAGGGGCATTATTGATTGAACTCAGAAATTATATTTGAAGTTATACAGAAACTGGCTCCATTCTGGCCTGCGTGCTCAGACTCAGAAAATGACAATATGAGGATGTCTGTTTGTGTGCATGTGATAATGTGTGTATGTAAGCCCTGTGGTGTTGCCTTGAAGCTTAATAGCAGAGAAACTATTTTAATACATTGTCTATCAGATATGGAGAGGAGATCCATTTTAATCTAAGGACAATTATTTGACACATAATTAAAGAATCACAAAGGTTTAATTTTTGCTGCAAAACTGAAACAGAAGTGATGTCTGGCACAGCTTGGTAAGGCTCTCTGCATTTTGCAAATAAATAAAACTCAAAGGAAAGACTCTAATGTAAAAAAGAATAACTGGTTGCTCGAGCCTGCTGACAAAGTTCTGTTGCTAAATTTTCACATCACCATGACCTTTGTGGGTGCTAATAAAAAACAGAGCAGACCTGACAGTGGAAAAAAAACATTCCAGGGCAATCTACCACACAGTGAAAAATGTTTAAAAATAAATACGCAAGCTGTCACCTTTAATCATCATAACCTAGCTGCAAGACAATCCACACTTATTCAGAGGATACTGCCATTGACAAGCAGTGTCACATTTGGAGAATCTTTGTCTCCCAACACTAAGGCAGAACTAGCACTTAGAGTACACCTAAGTGGGTAGCAGGGCTAGAGTGTGTGATGCAACCAACCTAACCTCCAATCCCCCTCTGACATGGATGACATAAACACCAGAAAGTGTCCTAAATGACTGCTGGAGACACTCCAGGTAACTTGAAAATGAGGTGGTGTTCCACAGTTAGAACAAAAAAAAAAAAAAAACTGGCAGAACGGCTCGGGCTGAAGCAGTCAGCACGTCGGATATGAAAGGCCCTGGCAGCAGCTCCCTGAAGCTCTAGAGAGGCGTGACGTCAACAGGACAGATGCAGACCAAACAAGAGACGAGTCAAGGGGGAAGATAACATCAAAAAGGGCTCGAGACATGCAGACAGAAGTCTTACTTTGTGGAAAAAACGCTGTGGCTTTGATGCTCACAGCGCAGCCTAATGTTCCATTTTAAAAGTGGCCATTAATCATCCATTAAAATCCTATGGAAACATCACGCTCGCAGCTGTTCAGACGGTCCCAGCGGAGGCTGGATTCATAGATGCTGTGACCAGAAGTCGACTCTTGAAAACACTGTGGATGATGAGTTGCGCCTGTCTTTTTTTCTCGTGCATGACGAACTGTCGTAAGTGGGCTAGATGGGGCGGCGCGCTTCCAATTTACCGACGCTGCCATGTTTATACGTGTACTTGGATGGATCGCTAAGGGTGCTTTACCGCGATGCAATATTTCAGGCGCAATGGGGCCGAATCTTGAAGGATTGTTTTGCTTGATTTGTGGTTGTGATGTGTCGGTTGCAATAAAAGACTGAGCTTGATTGGCAAAGAAAGTGCATGTTAGCAATTAGTCGTGCTGGCTCGACAGCCATGTTATACAGGCCGAGATAACCACTGCCATAGATCAGTGCCCTAGTTTCCTTGCGTGCCTTACGTCAAAGACGTTTGGTGCACAACTTCTATACTATCTTTCAGTAGCATACATTGGGGGAAAAAGTGGACAACCTTCCCAAAGTAGTGTCAGAAAGAAGTGGCATCACCAAGACACTAAGAAGGACCAGCAGACCACCTTCCATTTAGCTGTCCAAAACATGAAATCTGGAACTAACAGGATCACAACTACTTCTTGCTTGCTTCGCAGAGCTTATTGATTAAGGCTAAGCAGATGGAGAGACGGACACACTGCACACATGCTGATCTCTCTCTGGGCTTCTCTTTCTCGAAGCTTCTTTCTCAGAACTTGTGACGCGGTTGTGAGTGTGTCCGTGTGTGTGTATATGTGTGTGTGTGTGTGTGTGTGTGTGTGTGTGTGTGTGTGTGTGTGTGTGATGTCTCACAAGGGAGGAGGTACCGGTTTCATCATTCCTGCCTTGACATGAAATAACTGCTCACATGACATGTTCCCTGTTCCCTATCCTTTCCCCCTCCCCTCTGGCTGTCTCTCAGCCGCCAGCAACATTAGAAGTCAAAACCCTACAGCACCAGTGGAGGAGAAGAAAAGAATGCAAGAATGCAAAAAAAAAAAAATGAAGGGAAAACTTTTTTTTCCCCTTGTTGATTCTTTTGGACTGGGCTTTGGTTTGTCGCCTGTCAATCCATCACTGATCCTGGCTGTCTACAGGGATGAGGAGCCAAGGGAAGGCGTTGAGAGAGGCTGTCAGATTCACTAGGGTTTTGATGGCGAGGGATGAGGTGGGTGGGGGTGGGGGTGGAGGTGGGGGGACAGCTCGTGGTGTCAGCAGTGATCGGTGAAGGTCTGATGTCTTCGTTTCTCCCACCCACCCACCCACCCACCCATCCTCAGCCCCTGCCCCCTTTCTGTTTTTCGTTTGGTCTCTACCCCCCCGGGTGACGCGAGGCTGCCTTGGATCTCCCCCCAAGGAATGACGCCTCGAGTCATCCCTACAGCTGTCACATCAGCCATCGAGGGTGGGCGCCCCTTCGGGCTGACACACACACACACACACAAGCATCAACCCCCACCCTCCAACCATCATCCTCACCACCTCCACCACCAGCACCAGCACCAGGACTTCTTTTCCAACACTGCGATATGTCAAATGTGCTTCGTGATAGCCAAGCAAGTTCTTCTCTGTGCAAACATTTCAGAGAGGGAGAACAGACAGCTTAAAAAAAAAAAAGAAGAAGAAGAAGAAAAAAAAAGAAAATTGGAAACAGACATATTTCCCTCTTTCTCCTGTATGTCCATGAAATGACGAATGGACAAGTGTTTGGCTCTAAAAAATCTCATCTTTCAAGCACCACCACCACCGATTCCCTTTTTAAACACCTCACCCCCCCCCCCCCCCCCCCACACACACACACACACACACACACACAACACACATACAGATTCTCGTATTCCAAACCAGTGCGTGGCGAGTCCCCGACCCCAGACATGGGATTCTTGACCTGCCCCGTCTGGAGCCGACGACGTGGCGAACACCTGCAGCAGACCCGGCTCCTGTGATCGCGGGGCAGCGTGCACATGGGGTGATGTCATCCTCGCACAGTGTGAAGAAACTCGAGAAGGAAGACGGACGTGACTCCCAGACCACTCTCTCTCTTGTGTTTCTCTCCCTTCCTCTTTCTCTCACACACACACACACACACACACACACACACACACACACACACACATATAACAGCTAGAGAATGATGATGTGCATGCAAGCACTTCAAAAAGGGGGGCAGGAGGACGCATATGTGGGGGGATCGAGTATGCCTGTCGTCATTCCCGCTGCGTTTTTACAATTCCTATCAAACTTGAGCAGGTTGAGGCCAGTTTTTCAGGAGCCATCCAGACTCGGTCAAGATGAAGCCAGGAGCCTCTGGAGTCGGAGTCAGAGATGTCGGCTGAAACTCCTGAAACCCTGCCATCCCCGCCCGACGCCACTCCTTACCACCCGCCCTTCATTCCAATGCCATATCAACCATTTTTAGGCCACCGCAAAGCATTTCGAAATCCTACCTCAGCCTATAATTGAATGTTTAACACCTGGAAAGAGCCACCCAATTACAATCGTCGCAGTCAGAGTCAGGCCTGTGCCACAAATGATGCTGCCTCAAGGCATCTAAAAAAACCATTTGCACACGACCTGCTCCAGTCCATGGTGGCTGACCTGCCAAAGCTGAAGAGAATTTCAGCTTGCGGCCTTTTCTGCCAATTTCCGTGTGTTGTGAGGAACATTACCAGCGCGGCGGCCTATCATTACACAGTAAAAAAACTTGAAACACTTCAGCCTAACATCACTACTGACGGATTTACGTACCGCTGCCCTTTTCTGTACTACACCCCTGGGTACAGCCAGAGCCACGCCAGCTACAATTCTCTCTGCTCTCCCCTCTCCTCTCCTCTCTGCAAATGTAATGCGCTTCAGCACATCACCTCTTATTCCCAAACACCCCTCAACCCACACACACACACACACACCAACACACACACACACACACACACACACACATTTTACAGCCCCCACCCCTCATCTCTTCGCCCCTGGTTTCACTTCCAGTATCCGATGACTGCTCATTCTCCGGCCGGAGGAAACTCTGCTTCCCATGTTATCAGAGTGAGCAGCAGGGGCCGGGGATTCCCAGGTTGCCAGGTCCTCCACTAAATCACACCGTTTTCCCGAGGCTTTAACAACCCCTTTCCCTCTCTCTCCTTCCCGCCGCTGGTGAGTGCTCGGGACGGCAGTGAAAAAAAATATCCTGTCCCGGGAGCAGGAAGCTATAAGCTAGCCCTCTGCGTGTTTTCTTTTGTTTGTTTCACTCTTTTTCCTCCTTTCCTTTCCTCCTCTTTCTCAGGATGATGAGTTTTCTTTGTGTCTATATCTTTTAAACACACACCACTGTTCCAGACTGCAGCACAGTCTGGCCTGTTACACAATAAGGGGTGCTTTTGGGGAGTCGAGGTGGGTGGTGGTGGTGGTGGTGGGGGGGGGGGGTTGGACTGGTGGTAAGTCAACAGCACTGAATCTCTGAGCTGGTGTTAGCCCATTTCCTAGAAACCATAGCTACTGCATGTGTGATGGTGTGTGTTAGTGTGTTTTTTTGCATGTGTGATGGGTGTGTGTGTGTGTGTGCATGTCCATGTGGTAATGGCGTGGCATAAAGGGCACTCTTACCTGTGTTTGCGTCATGGCTCGTTCCACTCGCCGTGAGCTACCCCTCTCCAGCTTGGTCCTCAGAGCCAGAGCCGCCACCTCCACTGCCCAGAACTTGGGCTGAGACAGCAAGCACTGCAGAACAACAGACAGCACAGCTGTGCGTGAACAAACAGCCTGAGGAAAATGGCACTCGGCTTAGAAGGAAAAGGCACATCCGCTAGGATTAGAATAACAGAGTATGAATGTGGTGCAAGAGTTTTAAACAACAAGCTTGGAAATAAAAGCTAAAGGTATATAAAGAGGTGATATCTAAACATGGGCCAAAATATTAAGACCCACTCACATTAATAAATAGGTTGACTACTCCATCCCTCTACATGTGAAACAGGAAAAAACAGAATAACTCAATGACATCAAAACCTTTTAAAAGATGTCATCTGCACCTCCTCTTATTTTGTCTGAAAACCATGTCAATGGAAAAAGCACAGCGCTATTAACTCATCAATGGTTCATTTGGCAGTCGGTCAGTCAGACAGTCAGTCATTCAAGAATGGGGTAGACTCCAGCTCTAAGGATGTGGCGCCAACTAGTTATCAACGTGAGCACACACTTCAAACGCGTCCTGATGTCTTTTCTACACGGTTATTAGACGGAGGCGTGACGCACATCCAAAAACAACACAAAGTGAATTGTCCTCTCTCCTCTTTCGGGCTTTTCTCAGGAGACAATGGCAGCAATGGTTATTGATGCTGTCATAACAGCGGATCGACGGAGGCCAAAAACCAGTCATAAAGGTCTGAAGGGCTCTTGCATTAAAACTTTCCATGACTTTATTACGAGGAACTTGCCTGGAAGGCATAATATCACAGACCTGAAAGAGCAGCCCTTGCTGCACCGGCCAAGAATGTGACTAGGAAACTAAGTACATAATCAAATAGTCTGACAGTTAGTTAACGAAGGAAATGCCCTTTTCAAAAACGCAAATGCACGTTTAAAAATTTAATCTTAGTCTGAATCACGTATGATCTCACAGCTTAGTTTCTGCATTCTATAGAGCACTTCTTTTCATTTATATATTTATTTTCCAGCCATCAATAATTCAAGTTAATAGATTTTGTGTCTGGGAAGGTCTGTACACCTTTGTGCTATATTGTGCCATACATCAAACAGAAGCTTGTGTTTCACAAATGTAGCTGTATTTTTCAGGATACCAAGGTATGGTGCCACAGCAGTAAAAAAACATGACAACCTATCAGGTTTGGAAAGAGCAGGGGAAGCAAAAAACTGCCTCGGGGCTGTGGGGGCTAGCAGTGTGTGTGCAGGGCTGGACTTCCTGTTAATGACAGGAAAGCCATTAGTCACCCTGGGTCGTGGGACCAACCGTCAGAACTCAACCCCAGCATCACCTTTCACAGGGCTAAGGTCATGTCTATCACAGGATGGGAGTTGGGGCTATACAGGCAGATTATTAAAAAAAAAAAAAAAAACACACTTGACCTCTGAAGGTCATGAGGAATTCTGGTCCATTTTTTTTTAAACACGCAAATGCCATACGTATACGTGATTCCTGAAAAAGGCAATAATACATTTGCATACTCAAATTGAAATAGTAAGCCATTCAACCTGGCTATGGCTTTATTATATTGTTCCTTCCAAAGGCATAAAAATCCCCCCCCAAAGCTCCGTTTGCATTATGTGCCATAAAGCACCAAGAGAATGACTATTGTGCTCTGTCCATAATTCTTCTGAATGTTAAACAAACAGATGCCCCCCGTCTGCAAAGTCTCGAATAGTAGAGCCTGCATTTCCTTGGGCTTTTAGGGAAATGCGTGATGGCTCTCGGCACAGGTAGAATGGCAGCTTTACCTTCTGATACACAGAAAGACCGTTTTACGCTCCAAAGCAGTCAGTCTGCCTCTCTCGCTCACACACACACACACACACACTCTTTTTCCTCTTTATTCTTCATTCCTGCCAGTGAGTCATGTATAGCTCCATCCCTCTCTCTTGGTCTTCATCCATCTCATGTGGGCGGAGGCTAATGTGGCCCCTGCTGGGGACAGGTCAGCGTAATGGCCCGCGGGCAGCTACACTAAGATTAGTGGGCACATTTAAGGAGCGCAGCGCCATTCTGTTTGCTCAGCCGATGGACCTCTGAGAGAGCAAGAGAGACAGACTGAACAAACGGGACCGGAAGAGAGTGAGGTATGGAGGGAGAGACAGAACCCAGAGAGAGGGAGATTGAATGAACAGAAATTACAAATTGCTACAAAGAAAAGACTAAAAACTGGTAAAACTGGACATGTAGTAGGTCAATATCTACAGGACAGACACTACAGCGAATGGATACAGTAATATACCTTCTTCCCCAAATGGTTCAAAGCATTTCCTGAGGGATCAAAAAAAAAAAACGTCTGAGTTCTGTTTTCTTCTGTGGAAGGAGGCTGGCAATGCAGTGGGAGAGGAGAGGGTAAGGGTGGTGGTGTCTCTCTGCTCTTTCTCTCTTAATTTCTCCTCCAGTTCTCATAACTGAATTAAACTAGTTTCGTCTGGCCCCAGCATAGGTACCCCCCCCCCCCACCTCCCCATCCCATCTGGGACCCTCCCCTTCCTCCAAGACCCCCTGACAGACCTGCCGTCGAACATCCAGACACAGACGGGAAGCCTGTCCTGTCAGGGCTGAAGGCATAAGTCACCGCAGTACAGCAGGGAGAGTGTGGCCAGCCTCTCCTCCCTCCCCTCTCTCTCCCTCTCCCTCTCTCTCCCGTCGATAAAGCAGCGACTAACCAGCGCCATATGGAGCCTAGCACAGTGCGATGACTTCACTTTGCCATGAACAACTGTTTATGATCTCAGGGTCAAATTAACCTCGCTTTTTTTTTGGTCTGCCTGCTAAACACATTACAACCTTCCAATGCCGCCCTTTCTTCTCTCGCACAGACAGCTACCGTTCTGTAGGGAAATGTCCACATTTAAAGCTTTTTACCCTTGTAATGACCTTTAATGTTTATGTAAGGGATAATGTTCTGCAAGGCGGTCATTCTCGTGAAATAAGCTCCGACAGAGTGATGCAGGACCCCAATGCGAAGGTTGGAGTGTCCAATTCAAAGTCAAGGGGACACTGTATAGTAAATAAATACATATATATAGGGAATACATCTAATATTTCAGTTATTCCAAACGAATTTGGAAAGATAACTGTCAAAGAAGGATTAGTGCTGCCTTTGACATGCAAGATAAGTAGACCGTTATATTGAATTGCATTTTTTGATGACAGCACCACTGATCATTCCAGTCCTGATAGAGTCCTGATAGTAAAGGCATTTCCTTGCAAAAACAGTAATGTGTTACATAATCAGCCCACATGCATCAAGGCTATGAGACGATTGCCTCAGGTGTGGCTACCAACTCCGAATACATTATTTTGGCATTTCAAGGAAAAATGTTGCCTGGAGATTTCAACTTTCTTTTTCTTCTTCTGCAAGTTTTCTTTTTCTATTTCTTTTTCCTCCTCTCCCTGTGGTTACAGAAGCTACAATTGCAGATAATCTTTAGCCTTCTAGTGACAACATTGAGAATAGGTATTAGCATTCACCTTCCTGGTGGCTAAGCCAGAGGTGATGTTTAAAAAGAGCTCAAGAGCATCCACATACGGTGCCGGGTGAATTGTTAAGAGTCCCCCTCCACACACAAATCTCTTCTGCTTTATATCTGTCCCACGTAGTAGGCACACGCAAGAGCTCCAAACCATTGCATGCACGAACACACACCCACTCACCCACACACACACACACACAGTGCAAAGTAAGTTCTCCGAGACTTGCAGCTTGCCCTGTGGGAGAGGCGTGAAGTGAACAGTGCACATCCTGCAGAGTTTTTGTTGAGAAACAAAAAAGACAGAGAGAAAGAAGAATAAAAGAGAAAAAAAAAATACTGGGAAGTGTAAAGATACAGTGCGATATCATAGGAATGTGGTTTGTGGAGGGGTTGGACTCGGCAAACAAACCCCTTGGAGATGACTTTTCTTTTTTGTCTCTCGTTTACTTCCATGCCGGGTCCCAAGATTCTTATCAACAGGACACTTCCTCTCTGGGGGGGTGTGCAGAAATAAGTTGTCTCCCTCCTACAAACACACACCTCGTTATCCTGCATCCATTCCGTCCCCCACCATCCTATGCGCCTCTCTTCCGTTTCCATGACTGTAAACCGCCCCCCACCCCCCCACACACTCTTCCCACTTCCCTAACACCCTCCATCTCCATAGTAACAATGTTAGAATTCAAAATAGAATGTCTTTTTTTTTAACAACAGCCAGAAGTCACAGAGAAATTATACATTTCCTGACAGGATTCTGTGGCAGTCTTTGGCTTGATGTTTGTGCCCACCCCAAGTGCTGCTGAGGTGACACAACGCAGTGATGGCGAAATAAAAATAATGAATGATCTCAGAAGGGGAAATGTCCAGAGATGTTTTCCTTTGATCCCCACTCATTACTGACGTACAGGAAGACATCCATCCGTTCTTTCCTTTTTTTCCATTGGTGTCACTTGCCAACCTTATTAACCTTCACCTTGAAAATGACCTTCATCTCAAAGCCGGTGTGCCCGAGTGAGCCTAAACGCGTACTAATTTACATTTGCATACACGTGCTCATATCCACGGCTGGAGTCTTCTTACTTCGTCTTATTTAAAGGCCGCTCCCGTAGTTATTTACATCTTAGCTTCTAAGCTGCTAACACAGAGGCTTGAGTGGCTGGGACTGAAGTTATTTAAGGCATTGGAGCAATGAGGCACACTGACCTTGACTAAACAACTTCAAAAGACTGGGAGTTAACCCAGGCCTCGTCCTCGCTGTCAGAGCCAGAGATAATGCAGCTCCATAATCTATCTGCTTTGCTACATCCAAGTTAGCTCCTTAAAGGCTAGTCATATGCTGCTGGAGGGAACAAAGAGAGAGAGTATGGGAAGTGTGAGTACTTCTGCATTTTGAACCAGTGCTGAAGCAGCACTGGCACTATACTGGAGTTAGAGAAATAAATCGTTATTAAGAGTACAGGAGAAATAACATCAAATGCGAGGAGGATTTATGTACGCGAAGAAAATGTATTTATGTGTAGATGTATCCAACATTAATACACTGTTTCTGTCTTTTAACATTTCGATGAGGTTGAACAAAGAGTGGGTGAAGGCACCAGAAACAAAGGTTTAAAAGGGTACCAGCATCAACACAACAGACTGATGTGCAGATTGAGATCTCAGCACTGGCGCAGTGGAATGTCGACCCAGAGAGAGAGAAAGAAAGAGGGGTCTGTCTTTTCCACCTTCTTGTCCTTGCCTTTGTGGTCTTGCTTATCGCGACCATCGCTATGCCTCCCCAGTCGATGCTTTGTCACCACTGAAGTAATAGGGGGAGGCCAAAAAGAGTTCAGCAAGGACAGCTCACCTACACAGGCAACTCCATTAAGTCTCTGCTTAGACAGCCAGCCCAGAGCACAGCCAAACATCATGCCCACATTCACAGTCATAAAACAATAAATATGCTAAACCCTTTTTCTGACACACTTTGCTTGCCAGCTAAAGTGATAGAACCGTGTAAAAACACTCTAATAAAACATGCCACAGTCAAAGTCAAGACAAAGTCAACCTTACTGCCAGTTCCCCCCACATGTACAGGACATGCAGATAAATCGAAATAATGTTTCCCTCAGCACTCAGCAATCACATTATAAAACGTGTATATGATACAGCTGTAAATATAAAAATATAAATACAAAAAAATACATAAATATAAAAATAACAGCACTGAAGTAAAATGGCTGATGCCAAGATGTCGATTGGGGTATCAGTAGGTGTGTGTGTGTGAGTGTTTTCCGTAGCTGTACCATAAATTACTTTGGCACAGGACGTCCCTTTTAAAACATTAAATATAAATGTTAAACGACGCATTTAGGAAATGCAAACTACTTTTTTTTCTACACAAGGCTAATAACATCTGCATGCACTAACAGAGATAAAAAATAGAGCCATTTACACTGTACATCTATGTAGTCTATTCTGCTGAAGACAATCAGAATCAATTTTCATCCATACACCAGATAAAATTGTTCTATCGTTTTCAATAGCTTCCCAACTGACGTCAAAGTGCGTCATCTTCAAAATAAATAAGCTTTTTTGTAAAGCATCAGTCAGTAAAGGTTTATCAAATTAACTGCCAGTCTTTTATTGGTTTTTACTAAGCTAGGATAGTATTACCCAAAGATCAAAGGCAGTGCTGGCTCTTGGTTAATGACGAAGCCTAACAAGCAAAGCCTTTTAGTTGGCCACAAGCACACGTATGAAATAATGGTCTGAGACTCTGGCCAAGTCTTTTTGCACTGCGAGTCAGGAAAAGGTCAGCACAGCCAAGGAACATGGAAGTCTCTCCCTCCCCAAAAATCAGCCGTCCAGACCCCAGACAGATGTGTGAAACTGCAGCCCTCCTGGCGAACGTGGGTGTAAAGATGCATATCTGATTCAAAAGTATCTGGTGATGAAGTGCTTTGGCCTGTAAGTGGAGCCTGAACAAAAAGCCTGGAAAATAAGTAGCTCAGCTCTGCTAATATAGATGCAAGACGATAACAGATAAAAACACTGTAGTCGAAAGAGATCAGAGCTGGTGCTGGCCTGTCTCGCCAAATTAATTTCAGGAGACGGCGCAGTTTGCATTGCAAAGTAAAACAATGGTGCTCTTCTCTTCCTAAAACAAAGTATCTTGCTTTAACAGGATGTGAGAGTTCTTGATTAGAAATGGGCAGAGTTGGGCCATCATGAATGATGCATGACTGCAGTCTATGGTTGAGTCTCACGTAAATCAGTGATTAAGGGGAATATCATCATGCTATTTCCTACTAATCAAACATATAGAGACCAATCAAGAAGAGCTTAAATGTACAGAATGCCTCACTACTGTGTTAAAATAAAGTTGGCTTGTGATTGGAGTCTTATAAAATATTCTTTTCTCTGTAACTCACAATAAATGTCAAAGCTGATGTTTAATGTGGACACCCATGGCTGCTAACACGTAGAAATTACAGAGGCAAATCCATAAAACTCATGCTTACAAATCCGCTGTGCAAATACCATCAATAATATTTTATTGTTTCACATTAGGAACTTTAAGGGATATTATATTGTACATGCCAAATGTTTTATGAATAGTGTTTCTGCTGGCTGAGAAAATAGATGTATTTAGAATAATTTTTAATTAGAATAAAATTATCAGACATTTCAGTGCCATATGCCATTACACATCCATTTTTTCATTGTTGAAAAGCTGAAATGCGGAATTGTCACTGCCAGAACAGGAAGGATGATCTTATAAAATCTTTTTTTGTATTTAATGTCACTCTACCATTGTCCAAGCGCCCACCCTTCCTTTGATGATTACTGTGTGTACTGGGATGACCTAACATTAGCTAAGACATTAGCTCATGACTGTCCCTATCTATATCTGCAGTTACTCCCTGGCAGTTTCGGTTAGAGGAGTCCACCCACACGTTTCTCAAAGCTCAGCAAACCTCCCACCCGTTAGGAGTCTGCATTACATATCTAATAAACCTTTATTTCAAAATCCAAAATGAAACACAACTTTGGATCATCACCATCATTCATGATTTCATGAATAAAATGGCTCCCTTTTTCCTCTATATTCTCAAGCAGCAGCATGATCATTACATTTTTTTTCTCTTTTTTTTTTGCGCCTGGGGTACACTGCATTGCAGGTTTCTGATGCAATTCTGCCTCCGAAGCAGACACTTTTGGAGAGGAGTGCGTTGCATGTAGTGGAGACCGTGTGGCAGCGAGAGCACTCTGCGCGAGGGAGAGAGAGAGAGAGAGAGAGGATGTGGTGGTTAAAACCAGAGACAGATCAGCGCGCCACGCCAACCTTATTAATCTCCTAATTACAGCCTGCCCACCAAGGATGGCATGACATAATCGGATGCAACCAAGCGTGCGATCCAGACACAAGCTGTGAGGCAGAAATAACTCCTCGGGTTGACTCCCATTCTTTTCTTTTTCCCTAAGCATGAGGACCATTGCCTGGTCACTCACTAAAGGGCCTGCATCCAATGTGTAGTTGTCAAATCCAGAGATCTGTCTTCCAAGGGTTCGGAGCTTTTTCACCTGCAGCTCAGACCAGGCCAAAAAGCTCTGACGTACGTTAGGAATGGCGCCAATGAAAAACAGGGAACCTCCGAGCCGTAATTAGTACTAACTGCTTAAAGGAATTTCAGTCAATACAACAACAGCAGTACTTATACACAGTCCATCGAAAAACAGACGGTGATGAAAACTGATATTCACAGTAAACGGCTTTCATTTTGTATCTCTGTTCGATACATCACAGCGCAAGTGAGGTTTAATAAGCTGCGACTTTGCCAAGGGCCCCAATGCTTGCTGATGCTTGTGTTTACCACCACTCTGCTCTGTTGCACATGGATCCCCAGACTCATCCCATTCAAAACCTGCTGCTCTCACAGAGGCCCAAAGCAGAGGAGTGCAGACAGTGGACTTTTTACTGTCCTCCAGGTGCTTCAGTTCGACACGGACGCCAAACGGTAAAAGCCTTTCGGCCTTAATTCGCCAGGACAGGCTCTGGTCCACACAAAAACAAATGCTGCCTCCTCTCACGCAAATGTCCACCTACGCTCACACCAAGCGACACCCACGGCTCCCCCCCCCATCTCACATCTGCCCACCCAAGGGGGGAAAGCTGGAACGGCGGAGATGGGTCAGAGGTTCTCCCTTCAGGGTCGAGGAGCAGAGCCAGGGCTGCGAAGAGAAGATAATGTGTTTTGAGATGCGAGGGAACATTGACTGTATTGGAGTGGACGTGGAGGGGGGGGGGGGGGGGGGGGGGGGACTTAACCTCTGCATATAGGTCATTCAGTGTGCACTGAGCCGTGTAAAGTCCCTCAAAATGTGACGACACACATAGCCATGTGAAACGTGTGTATGAGTGTGTGTGTGTGTGATTGCACATGTAGAGAAAGTCAGTGCTAATGACATTTTTTTTCCTGTTTTTTTGTCTTTTCTTACTGAAAGCGGACAAGGACATCAGCGCCTATCGGAGAAACAATTTTGATGAAAATATCAGAGGACAAGTATCAACATGCCAGTGCTCTTGTTTCCATAGGATGTGATGACTACATCTAACAATACACAAAAAGAAAATCTTCAATCTTTCTCAAACAATATACTTTTACATGACTGTGTAAAGAAACGCGCACACACCAAAAAAAAAAAAAAAAAAAATCTCAGCTCTGGTTAAGGCATCAAGCTTGAGGTTGTATCGGAAGATTTATGGCAGGGCCGGCACATAAACGCAAGGGTAATAAATTAACCTCCATGGTCTCCGAGCCTGCTCAGAGCATCCAGCTCCACCACTCTAGATAGATCCATGAGGCCTTGAAGAGCCCAGCGGTGACCCCTGAGCCTCAGGAAGCCTCCCCTGGCTCTCGCTTTAGGAGACCCAGCCAGCGGCTAGGCCGTAGCCACCGTGACGGGACTTAGCACATAAAATAATCACAGGTGGATCAAATTTGCAGGTGCACCGAAGTGAGCACAGCAACAAGAGCCAAGTAAAGTAAAGGTAAAAAAGAGCCGGACCTCGGGCTGTTTTGTGAAAGAGCCTGGGGCCTTCATGAAAAAATACAAAGACTTTTGTGGTTTGCCCTCATGCATAAACCAAACACATTAGCCCCATAACTATGTCGTAATTGCCATAAAGAAGGCATCATTCTGAAGCCTTACTCATTTCCCTGATGGCATAGCATGTTATTTATCAAATCAATGTAATTTGTTCTCAGAATAAACACTTAAAGCATCTGACAGCTTCAGACAGCTCTGCTGTGTGCCTGATTTCCCAGGATGATTCTAAACTCCAAGCTAATACCGTTACAACTACAGTAGTGAGGGACAGCCAAGGGAGGTTTCCAGGTGAAGGGGTGGTTTTTTTTTGCATGGGATTGCGTGTGACTGTCTGCCTATCTGAGTGACACTGAAATGATATTTTTGTTACATCAGTGGGGAGAGACAAAGAATATATAACCCACACCACAGAAAGCAATTACTCTTTTAAAAAAAGTCAAGGTAATGAGCAGGTTATTGCAAATCACTGTGAAGTACAGTGTCAATTATTCAAGGTCATTAATATTTTTCACAACAAATGATCCCAGCCAGCTTTTGCTGCATAGAAAATGTACCACCCAGCTGATTTTTTTTTTTTTTTTTTTTTAAGAGTTCCAAAGTGCTTTAAAAAACATTTTTTTGAAAAAGAAGTGACCACACTGTACCCTCCAAAGCTCCCAAGTATACTCTTCATGAAAAGTGGTAAAAAATGAATGTAAGTAATTTGTCTTCAGATTGTAAAATATGACCATAACCGCTATTCAAATCCGGCTTTTGTCACATTTGTACGACTGAAAGAAGAAAAGGAGCCCTTTTCCAGTTCTGATGAACCTAAATAAGACATTGTTGATATGGGCCAGACGAATGACAACCATCTAACCAGCCTGCAGATTCCTGGATCCACATGTAGGCTGGGAAGATGCCTGCTCACACGGCCAGCCATTCCTCGAGGGAGGCGGAGCGCTGTGGAGAACTGCAGAGAACTCTGGAACAGGCCTGCTCTCGCATCGCACCGCACAGCACAGCACAGCACAACCCTCTCCAGCAGCACTGAGTTCATGGTCCCGCTGAGGGAGGAATGCCTCCAGGACCGGGGGCCTCAACATCGCCTTCGCATGTCAACCGCAACCAAGAACACTTCAACAGACCATGTCTCTGCCTCCCCCCCCTTGTCCAGGTTTGAGTTTGTCACGTTCTAGCTGATGAATTTGGATGTGCATTTAGCCGTGTTTTGGACTACACTGGCATGCAGAACGGGGTTCAATTGCATGGAAGTCATGGTTTGACCTCATCAATCTGTCAAGCAGAAGAGGAACCACTGCCTGAAGGAAAGGGAGTTGTTGCTGGTGTGGATCGGTAGTCCTAAAAATACTGCCAGCATCCTGTCCACACACACACTGAGTACATGCAGGCACGCACACACACACACGCACACACACACACACACACAGGCCACTTAGGAGGAGGAAGAAATTTAATGTACGCCCACTTATCCCCCCGGGTACACGTAATAGAACTTATTCATCAATGGCCAACTCTAAATCATTCCTCCACACACCTGCACTACTCTCTCCTTGACACCATCACTCGGAAACGTCTTCCTCTCGAACCAGATATTACTCACACTACAGATCTCTGACCCAAATAAATCATGAATTAAGTGCTCCACTGAGGCATGCAACAGGTACGTCTTTGTCTCCATTCCCTTTAAGGACAGTGCATTAAGTTGCTGCAAAATGGACCATTCTTTTTCGAAACTACGTCCGGGCATTTCAGGGAGCTGTTGCACTACATCCATATGATATGACAAAAGGGGAAACTAAAATGGCAAATTAACTTTAATTATCTCCATGCTACATGCTTACTTTTAATTATTTTTTTTCAAACAGGATCAATAGGGCTGCACAGCGGAACATGCCGACGTTTCATCGGCAGTAATTACACAGGTCTTAAAAAATGGTTACTTTAGGCTGTGACAAACAGAGATATCGCTTGTCTTTACAGAAAAAAAGAAAAGAAAAAAAGAATATGAGCACCAGAGGTGAGCTTACCCTCACCGCTTAATTAGCCACTTCTTTCTCAAGCCCAATCGATTCTCATTAGAAGTGGAAGCCAGTCAGTCACTTTGGCACTGACAGTATGGGACTTTCAAACTTGCTTTCCCCAACCCACCCAGCCTTCAAATGTACAATGTCGATTCCACCAAAATTTCATTCCCCAAAACACATATTTCAATTGGCTTTGTTTTCTGAAGGAAGGTGATATGTTGACACCACTTTGATGATGAAACATGTATGGTTTCAGCTGTTTTCTTAGACTGACTGTGGCAGTAATAGACTTGGACAATACAATGAGATTTCGCTCCAGTACAAATTTACATGAATAACATCATCTTTTGGAGAGGAAACCACTGACACAATGTTCCAGGGGAGGCTCCCAGCTTGATGACTGAAAAGCAATACAAAACCCTGAGGATTCCACAACGCCCAGGAGAATGAAATTGATCTCAGGGGTCTTCATTCGAACAAACAACACTACATACTAGTTCATGTTGCACTGACGGTCATCTTAGTTTCCTATTTGCACTCAAGCATAACATCAGCATAGTTGCATGCAAAAAAGGAAAAAAAAATCCGTTGAGAGACATGAATCAAGGGTCATGAGTGTCTAACCCAGAGACGTACCAGGGAATGAGATCAACTCGTTAGGGGGGCGTGAGTGAAAGTTGCGAAAAAGGAGACCCACCCAATCCAACCAAACAAACATAAGTTTTTGATTGCGTACAATCGTCCTCCAAGCCATCACGGCTGTATAAGGGAAAGTCAGGCCAGAGTAACAGGCCCACTGAGCCAGTAAGAGATTTAACAATAATAGGAAACAAATCGCTGACATAGACAGGCCTGTCGGACGCCACGCCCGCGGGTGGATGATGATGCCTTCCTCCTCGCCGAGGAAGACATATAAGAAGTGCTGACACAAGAGAAAGCTGTCAGGATACATGGGAGACTAAAAAGAGGAGAGCGACAACACAGGGGAAACGTGTCATTTTTTCAGGTGGTCCCCGTTTATGTTTGGATTTGGAGCTGATGATGGCTAGGACACACACCAGAACAGTGCTGATGTCATTGACCGCATAAAATGGCAACAAGATAAAGCTGTCATACACAAAAATCAGAAAAATACATATGCTGCTGGACCTCTTTCTTTTTTTTAATCAGAACACTCATTAGCTCACTCCATTCTCTTACGTCCTCTGCACTAAAGGACATGCACCTGCTGACCTCCAAGCATGGCAGAGAGAGGGTAATGTGGTAATTCCCTCATTTTATGATGTGTAAGAAATGGATTGAGTTTTGGAGGATAGGGATGGGAGTGATCCTACCCTTTGGGACTGGTCACTGCCAGAGAGGAGAGGGTGTGGGGAATGTTCAAGAGACACTGCCGTACTTGGTTTCAACTACGTACTTTACAAAAGCACACTCGGGAAGAAAAAAGAAAAAAAACACAGAATCATAGCCAGATGTCAGAATCAAACCCATAAAATAACAGCTCTACAGCACAGTGCAATTCTCTCATGACACATGCCAAGTCAAAATACCACCAGGCTAACACCATTCAATACCACTGAAAGGGAAATTTGTTCACGAGTGTATGGCCTGATCACCAAGAGTTGTAGGAGCATGTGTGAAACATGCAAACAATTTTTTCACAAATTCAGTTTGGTTCATGACCAAAATTATTCAATAGTTTTCCATCCAAATAAAACTTTTCAAAAAAGCAATGATAAGACAAATGTCATTTTAGATGTTAACAGACGCCCTTCAATTATGAACAAATCCTTCACACTTAACACCCTCGAAAGACTCCCACTTGTTGCACTAAACACATCATATGGACCTTTTCTTGAGGCATATGTGATTGCCAGTCCTCAGCTTTAGACTGTTCAAGAGACAGCCTGACCTTCCGCCCATTCCACAACCATAATAGCTACCCTTCGTACCTGAGCCCAGGAGATCTCATACGTCCCCATCTAAGCTGGACCAGGAGATGGGCCTGGGGGCATCAATGGTGCTATTAGAGTGTGCACTTTTGCATTTCATGCCTCAACGATTAATGACAGTTTCACTGGGGGGAAAGTGGAAAAAAAAAAACCTGTAACGTTAGCTTTTATAGTGCTAAGAGGACCACGTCTCCGAAGCAGTCACTTGTGTTTCATTCCTTTAAAAGTGCAAACTCAGCTGTTAGCATCGTTTAAGGTTTCCACTACTCCCCTCCCATCCACCTTCCCTCCTCCCCATGAGGAGATGAGAAACTCTTTTAATGTTGCCCCCTCATGAATTATGATTCCCACCTTCCGTTATGGACCAGTAGGCAGGTTATTCTTGGATTCCTCCTTCCATATAAAATAGGAATTATTGGTTCTGCATTTAAAATACGAAGTATGGAAGGTCTGAACCCCGTGCAAACATTCAAGGAGCTTTACGGCAATGAATCGATGGTAGAGGTCGGAGACTTGAGAGGGAGTGGATTTTTCCAGAATTACTTCTGGGGTTTCATGATGAGAGGCCTTTGATCCAAAGGAGGACAATGAAACTCAGGAATAAGTACCTGTTTGTGTTGGAATGCTACTCCAAAATTACTTGATTCTTGAGACCAAGAGTGGAGAGGAGAGGCAGAAGGGGAAAAAATATCACTGTTCACCAGAACCGAATCGCCTCCGAATGAGTAAAAAAAAGAAAAAAAAGAAAGAGTTGCAGACCCCGGGGGATGTGGTTGGAAATGAAAAAAGCAGAGTGTGCAGAAAGTGGGACGAGCCCAGCCCTTCTGCCACACGTCCAGCCAACTAACTAAGTGTGTAAACACCAACGCACTTACCCACACACACAAAAGCACACAGACACACACTGTTCACCAGTGCAGTCACATCCGTCACCCGATGAGCACACAGAGACATATGCCAGTGACACCGTCACAGGAAACTTGAGTTTAAGTTCACAGAACCTCAGAGAAAGTGGTGATTATTTTTCCACAGGGATTCAGGGCAAGAAAAAAAAAAAAAGTTGCTTGGCCAGTGGCTCTGCCAGTCCTACGATCAGCCTTGAGAGTCTCTTGCTCTCTTTCTCCCTCCCACCCTACTCCATCTTTCCTTCCCCTACACTCTCTCTCTCCCTTCCTCTCACCACCTCCCTCTCTTTATAAAGCTTTTACATTCCCTTCCATCACACTCTTTCCTTCCGCTTCTTTCCTCTGTCCATCCTCGACAAGGGACTACCCTCGATGAACCCTGTTAAAAGCCTCCCAGTTTTAGCTGTCAAGCCCTAGTGATCTGATTACTCTACATGCCTCCTCCCCGGCAGCGGAGTGCCTCTGAACAAGCTTGCGGGTGTTGAAACTGGAGGCTGAATTACTGGTGGGAGTTGGAGAGAAGTGGGGGTGGGGTTTGGGGATGGAAGAGGGAGTGGGGTTGAGTGGGGAGGAAGGAGGCAGGGAGGAACACTTGCCAAAACTGCAAGACATCCAAGTTTTCCAGCAATGGAAAACCACAGATGTAGGAAACCACACCTGATTGGGCTCTCAGAGGTCCTGTGGTTTCAGCAGCAGGATCAAGACTACTAAACACAAGCTGAGACCACCACTTAGTCGTCGACACATCTCATGCATCTCAGGTGTTTGCTAATCTAAGGTGTCCTGAAGGGAGACTGCCGAAGGTTACAGACACAAACTTCAACTGGCATAAATGGAGATTCTGTCCACTATTAGGAAGAGAGTGAGCTGTAAAAGCATTTAACCCAAATAATGACTTGATTGGTCTCCAAGGCTAAGCTGAGGTTGAGAGGAGGCATCAAATTCAGCTTGTTTAAGTCGCAAGGGTTGGAGCCTTGCACAAGAGGCAAGCCAAACTTCCAGAGGAATAAAGATATCATGCTTCAAATCAAGCCTCTGAAGAAGCTGGGGTTTTCTCTTCGGAAAGCGCTAGGCAGTAGAGCATGCATGATGAATGGAAGTGACTTCGTAGAGCTGTGACTATGGCAATAACACAGTCATAAATTAGAGACAGCTGAGAGAGCACAAACGAGAACAAGACAAAAAAACGGAAAGTAAAGAGGGGAAAAAAAGGTGCAGCAAATTATCCTTAATGTGGCACTGGAAGCTAACACCTCAGCTTCTGTGGGACACCAAGCAAAACCACAGCACATCAGATATCCTTACTTGCACAAAGGTGACTCAGTTCACATTAACATCTTGCCTGGGTGCATTTCTTTAAGTACAGTACACACATATGAGCAGTAGGTAGACAAGAATTCAAGTACACATGGTGAAAGCAAATAGTAAAGGGACACTGTTTAAATCATGGATTTATGAGCACTAAAACATAAATCAAGCTCACATTTATACAGGAAGGTGATTTATAATGAGCTAAAGCCACGTGTATAATGAACAGTGGCAGGAGCACACCCCGCGCCCCCCCCCCCCCCCCCCCCCCCTCCGCCCCATCTCCAAAATTGCTTAGCTGGCGAAGCTACTGCATGTAATGAATAATGATTACAGCCAACCAACATCTTAATGTGTGATAATTCACAACAAAACCACTCAAAACTGTCTGGCCATTTTAAAATTCAATAAAAAGCTCATCGGTGAAATTGCATTTGACAGTGCCGCAGCATGGGGGCGTGGGTGGGTGGTGGGGGGCTGGGGATTAGCGAACATGGTAATCAAAGTAAAGAAACACCTCAGGAGTTGCCAGGCACTGACTGCATTACGTAGCTCAAAGATCAACAAAGGTGTGTCACCAGCCATTGGGAAAAACTTCAGATCTACGGTCTACAAATGAAGGACAGAGTATCTCTATGGGATCTTTATGGAATTGCTGTTTTTTTCTGCTGCTTTGAAAGAAAAACCCTTGGCTAAAAGAACTTCCATTAATAGCAGATTAATGGCTTCAGCTGTCTCCCCATCTCCAAGAACTCTACCAATGAGGCATCATGGAATTTTGAGATCATTTGTCAGAGTTATCATTATGAAGGGCCTCTCTCTCTCTCTCTCGCTCAGTCTCCATCTCGGGGAGGAAAAGGAGTGTAAGTATGTGTGTGTGTGTGTGCCGCACTGCTGCGGCCTTTTTGACATTCCTGAGGTGGACGGTCACGCATTCATCCAGCACCCCATGGACTCTGCTGGGTCTGCGGGGACCCGCTCGGCAGGACACAGCAGCGGGGGGGTTGGGGGGGGAGCGTGGCCAAGGCACGGCCTGTGCACTCTCTGACTAAAAGGGCTCCCAGCGGACGCATCCAAGAGACAGATGGAAGACGGCAGGGCCGTAAACACAGCACAGCTCTCAGACACCAGGATCTGACACAGGCAGCAAATGCCAGCAGGTGAAATAGGCTGAGGGGCCTGGATGCACAGCATCAGCAATACGGATAAAGATTTTATTTTTTCATTAATTTCACAATACAGTCTGAAACAGTTTGTTTTCAGCATCATCTAGAAACTCAATTGTTCAAGATTTCAAGACTTTTATTGTCATTGAACAGTTGCCGGTGCAACGAAATTAAGACAGTAAAGGCCACAAGGTGCAAGGTGTAAATAACATTGAGAAATTGTGATTACTGTAGAACGATCAAAAGAGCAGCACTGAGCAGCTGAGAAGTGATAAAGTCCAGATTTAGGTCAATGGTAGCCGTAAGGCTGTGGGATGCGAAGAGCAATGGGAGTGACATCTTGAAGACGAACCAGAGCAGGAGGAGCAATGGAGTGCAGAAATGCCTCCCTAATGACTCGGAGAAAAGGTCAACGGGTGGAAATATTGAGGACAGACAGTAAGAGAAGGAGATGCTCTCTGCTGCTTCCAACATTTTTTGGATTCCAATAAACCCCCACCCCCCACCACCACCCTTTCCAGCCAACCCCCAGCCTTAACATTTCTCAAGCCAGAAAAAAGAAAGCAAAAAAAAAAAGACAAAAAAGATGAGGTTTGTGGTTGTTAATCTGAAAAAACTGTCTTCAATATGTATGGTATGTTGCGACTGCAGCATTTTCTGAAGTGCGCACTTGGACAAATCAAAGGCAGTATTGTTTTATTTATTTATTTCTAAACGGCTGCACCACCTGTTTGCAAGGCTAATTCTACTCATTCCTTAGGCAGATTTATGTACGCTTGTTTATGAGTGAATGAGAGGCAGGACTGAAGAGCGGGAAAGGGAGGGGGTGGGCGGGGTGGCTTGCGGGCACTGACAGCTCCTGCTGTGTGTTTTTATGAGCGAGTCCACGAGTGAGCTAAGCCTCTTAGCACCTGTGATGGCATCATTCATGATTTACCTCCCTTTTTGACTGACGCCACCACCAAAGTAAAAAAAAAAAGGCGGCAGCCAGAATCTCATAGCTCACCTTCATGCTGAAGCGGTAAGTTGGCTGGCCACGTCAATCAACAAACACTCTCACAGTCTAGGGGGAATGAGGTGTGGTGCATTACCCACTAATATGTCTGCTGCTTTTTTTGTTGTTTGTGTGTATGTGTGTGTGTGTGTGTGTGTGTGTGTGTGTGTTTAAAGTGGTCTCGTCATTCCATCAGTATAAGCCTTTGAGGCGCTGTTTTTGCAGCGATGCATAAATCCTTTAGCTTTAGAACGACAGATAAAGAGAAAGAAGATGAGAGAGAGAGAGGGATCAGTCACAAGACATTGACCGTTTCATTTGGCAGAGAGGGGGTGGGGGGGTGGAGGACAGCAACAGAAAAGATGAAGGGAGGGGAATTAAAGAGAAATCAGAGGGAGTAGAAGGGAGAGAAAGGATGGGATGGATTGAGAAATGAGAAATGAGAAATTGAGAGTGTAAGAAACATTAGCCAGAAAAAGGCAGAGAAGTTAAGAGAGGCAGGAGAGGGGGAACAGAGGTTTTATGTGGTGGAAAGAAGGAGGAGAGAAAGAGGAAATAGAAATATGCCATTATAAGCACAGAAAAAAATCAAGGCTGAGCGAGACAGAAATATGAAGGACAGTAGGACAAAGCAATACGGACAGAAAGACTGACAGAGAGCGAGTGATGGAGAGGGTGCCAAGAAGGAGGGAAAAAAGTGATTATGGGGATGAGAGGGAGGACGAGAAGAAAGGAGGAAGAGAGGAGAGGAGGAGAGGAGCAGAGCAGAGCGAAGCCACAGACTCACTGAAGTAAAGGCCAGCAGCTCCTCATCTGTCAGCTTGTGGATGGGGTTATTCTTCTGGAAGTCGGTGCTGTGGAGACAAAGCCACAGAGAGGCACTGGATGAGTGTGGGGTCGGGGAGCAGAGGCGCTGCTGCAGTCTCCATTCCCAACATAAATTACAAATACTTGCAAGCAGGATGCAGACAAAAGGAGCACTATTTTCTCTGCTCGCTTTCCCATGGTCAGATATAAAACTAGTGGGTATCCCCTCAGCAATTTACCCAGCACCGCCAGATTTATGTGAATGTAAGGGCTGATAGCAATGCAATTTCAACTGGAACAGAATAACCAATTTGAGTGTAAATCGTGAAACACGACTGCTTCGCTTTATACGTTAGACTAGAAGAGCGATTTATGTCTGTTTCATTCGTCGAAGCAAAGATGAAAGTGCATCTACTTTTTTCATTTTGTTTTTGCTGCTTGACGAGGGCAATTGCAAGACAACACAGATGGAAAAAAAACAAGTTCCGTCTACACATGTTGTCTGTACTCAACCATGTCCAGGTCACCTGTCACACACTATCTAATAATCACACACACACACACACACACACACACACACACAGAAAAGTGGCACCATCACCCTAAGGCGGCATAATCATGACAGCACATCAACACATTTTAAGTTGAGCAAGAGAGACAGTGGAAGAAATTTTTGCCAAGTTAACGAAAGAAAACAAATTTCACCAACTCCAAAACAGGCCTCCAGGTTACCCATTCATCTTAGAAACACACAGATAGCCTTAAGTACACACACATATAGACTTAAATACAGCCATAAGAGTCTCTACTCAAAGACGTATTTTTTTTCCTTTCATTCCCCTTAAAAAAAGGTATGACAAGCAGAGGCATTATGACAACATACAATTTCCATGTGGTATAGGTACTGTATCAAGATGTTTACATACATCAGCAACCTCCAATCGAGGTATAAGCAAAGACCACTGGCAAGTGAAATGCCTCTTTTTGTTGCTTTCTTGGAAGAAAGAAGTAACGCAAAGGGTGGGGGGAGAGAGGGGTCTCCTTCCAACCAAAAGCCAGGTTTTGATTTCATGGAGATTAGGTGAAATGATTACCCTGTCCTCTTCTCAAAACTTTGTTTATTATTTTGTTCACTGGAGGCACAGTGAAGCACACTGCATGCCAGGTGCAGCAGAACACAGGGCTCGTTCTCTGCGTTAGCCATGCGGACATCATTAACAATCACCAAAGTATAATCTCTCTTTCTCCCCTCCATCCTCCCCCCCACACAGCCACACACACAAACCCATCTCACATCTATCTTACACATACTTAGTCTGTAAAATAGAGCTGCGCTCTCCTGGCTTGCTCACACTTACTCTCTCACTATCACTTTCTCACACACAAACACACACACTCATGCAGAATCCCCATGGTCCGGCAGTAATGCAGGATCTGGATGGACCAGGCCCCCACAACAGTGTATTAGTGTATTAGGATGGAGAGCCCAGCACGGGGCTGAGGACCGGCTTCCGCTCTTGGCCCGGGACAGGCAGGGAGAGCAGGCTCCCCTCGACCAGACCACGGCTGCTGGAAACGGATACGAGCAGAGAACAGCACTGCTGACCACAGCGTCTCTCCCTCTGTCTCTCTCCCTCTCTTTCTCTTTCACACACACACTCAATGATGTGGAGAGACAAAGCGAGACTGATAGTTGATTACCTGGTGGTTAATGACGGGCGGTCGCAAGTGCGTTTATCTGCGTTTACAGCGAGTGGGGCCAGGCCAAGTAAATGACCGAGGGAGGGTTTGCGCTGCGCAGGGTTCCCAAAGCTCACGGCTATCCTCAAATGCTCCATACGTGCCGCACAGGAATGCTGACCACGTACAGTAGAAACTTTAACCAGCGCAGGAGCGTCTGTGCGTCTCAGCACATTCCTCCAGCACTTATGGTCATCTCCACTTCCAAATTATCTGACCAAGGCCTCAGAGAGGAGCCAACAAAGGACAACGTGTGGAGATGAAGCTCTATTGGGGAGGGGAGAGACAGAGAGCATTTGTGTATGTGTGTGTGTGTGTCTGTGTGTGTGTCTGTGTGTGTGTGTGTGTGTGTGTGTCTGTGTGTGTGTCTGTGTGTGAACGAGAGACAGATTGTGTCTATGTGAAAGCATGTGTGTGTGTGTGTGTGTGTGAGACACAAAGAGCAAGTGTTTCATTTCAGACATTTGTATACACTTAATGTATATTTTCCCAGACGATTTTCACTTCATATTTTACTCTCAGCTGAAATACAGATTTGTGGCATGGTAATACTGTAAGACAGTGTGTGTGTGTGTGTGTGTGTGTGTGTGTGTGTGTGTGTGTGTGTGGTGTCCTTCCCTAGACAGTGCCAAGCGAAGCCCTTAAGCCTGCTTTGTTGGCTCCATGTCATTCTGGTTAGGAGGGAAAGGCCGTAAAGCAAAGGGGCCCCCATTCTCTGTCTCAAGTCTCCCAAATCCCCCCCCCACACCAGTCCAGACATCATCCTCCTCCCCTCCTCCATGCTGCCCCTTCATTTATCGTCAACCACAGAGTGCACACAATCCGTGCCTCGCCACAGACCCCACAACCTTGAATGAATGAAAGAAAGACAAGTCACCATTATTCCCCCCTGGCAGCTGAGCGCTCATATAAAATATCCTGGTCTTGAGTCTCACTTAGAAAAAAAAAAGTAAATAAATAAAAAACCCTACAGTGGAGCAATTGGAACTGCTGCCAGACAGGTACAACCTACCTTTAAACTTGGCAGGGTCGGAGACAGATTTGGCAAAAAAACGTTGACATCCTAGGGGTGTGCTCTAATCAGTTGGCACACGGAAGTGAGGAATAACAATGAACGAGACAATCCAGCCTTGAAGTATAAAAAAGCTCAGGTGTACTTCTGAGAGAGACCAAACTCAGCTTAAAAGTGCTGTTCCGAGCATCCGGAGTTTGCTGCTTATTCACTCAGAACACTGCAGAGAGGGGGGATTACGGGAACTTTCAAGTCAGCTTCTCTTCCCTCTTATTGTCTGGGTCTGAAATTCGGGTGTGACCCTGACCATGTCTTTGCTGCTGCAGGCACACAGATCCTGTGGTGCCCCCCCTTTACACAATGCGGGCACATGCGGCAAAAGCAGAGCATTGTGGGTAAGGTGTTAGTGGCCATGGGAAGAGAGGGTGCATTGGGGCATGAGGTGATGGGAGTGTTAAGGGAAAAATCAAATGTTGCTCGGCAACGTGGGTCAAAGTTTCTGTAATGCACGTGCAAATGCACACACACATATAAATACACACACACACACACACACACACACACCTGCACACATATACACACAAACCCACACAAAGGTGAGCGATCGATGTGGAAAAACCTTACACCTCGGAAGCCAGGCAACTCCAGGCCAAGGCCGAAGGCTAAGTGCATCGGGCTCCATGACAACACTGCCTCAGTCACTTAGTAACTGCACGACACCATGCTTTTTTCGCAGCCCATTTTCCGGGGTGATGCAAGAGAGGTGGTGAGAAGTGGAATGGTTTGCCATGACAACGAGACAGGCTCGGGGTGCAAGTTCTAGTTCTTTCTGTGACTGCAAGCAGTGATGATGCTTTGGATCCATCTCTCTCTCTCTCTCTCTCTCTCTCTCCCCCTCTCTCGCCTGCTCGGCCTTTTCTTTTCTCTCCTTTTCTTTCTCACTCCCCCTCTTCTCTTCTCAGGGGACAAGCACTTAATCCATCCTTAACCATCACTCAATTCAATTACACCCCCAAGCCCACGGTAATTATGTTTTGCTAATTGCTCCACGCCTACAATTTGTCTCTTAGCATCTGAGCACCAGTGATGGCCATTTTTGAACAAGTGAGGGACTGGGAATGCGCACAGACCATGTGGTGCACTGACCCCAAAAAAGCAGGGTTTGGGATGGTTACATGAGGACTTAGAGGAGAAGCAAGAGTGGACACGATTCTGAAGAAGAGCATCAGATGAAGGACGATGAAGGACATGTGAAGTATGGGCTCAAGCAGCTGCTCAATGGGTCCACTGCCTACAGAGGTGCTGTTTATCTGGACTAGAAACAAGCACAAAACTGGTCACAAGAGAGCCTGTACCCATATAGATAAAAACACAAGATTGCTCAAATACTTGGATTGTTAAGAACCTCTATCTAAAGATAGAGAATTTAGATTTCCAAATACCTGGTTCTACCTGTTAAGACACGTGATTTTACTATACCTCCTCTATCTGTCTAAAAAGTTGTGCTAATTAGAATTGGCTCATTTTGTCAATGAATAAATACCTAGTATTTAGACTGTAGCAGCCTTGTGTCATCAAGCCTTATAAGAATGAATAAGACAATTGCAAAAGACCTTGTACTTAGTGAGGCTAGATAGCCTTTATAGCGCCACAGTTCACAGAGACTTTTTGTCCTTGCACGTAGACCATATCCGGTATTTTATTGCATTTTTGTGGCAAGGCCCTGCAAGTTTATGATAAGCCACACAGTGTAAAAAAGGGAAGGTAAGAAAGTTTTTGTGAGCGTACGGGGTCACACACTGTAAGGTTTTAACCTGCTACTCGCATCAGATGCAAGGTGTGCTGGGGGGGCAGAGGATCCGCCCAGCTCAGCAAAAACAATAGAGGCTAATGCGACCGGACAGCAAGAAAAAACCCTGACCCCCACCCCCCCAAACCTCTCTCTATCACTCTCAGCAACACCTCCCTGCCCTCAGCTAGCTCCTCAGTTCCTCCTGTCCAAGGTAGCTCTCTATCCGTGTTCCAGGGGTAGTCTTCGTTATTTTGTGTTTCTGTTTCCGTTTCTCCACCTTCTCTGCCTACTTCCACAGGCTGGGCAGTTTTAAGGTTTGCTGCCCAAGCACTACATCTCACAAGCTTTGTTTTTTTTTTCTTCTTGAGGCAGCTTACCAGGGACGTACAGAGTGGAGAGATGGAGAAACATACAGAAGAGGATCGACAGACAGGAGTAAAAAAAAAAAAGACAGAGTGATGGCAAGATGGACAGAATAAAAGAGAGAGATAGAATGAGAGACAGAAAAAGAGAGATCAGTGGCTGATGTGGTACACACACACAGCTGCTGTTTGTGACCAAGAAGTTCAATAGATTGAGTAGACAAGTCTTAGAAACATTCAGTGCTTTAATGTAATGCTGTGTTATGCTATTCAGAAGCTCTGACAAACTCTTGTTTAGTTTCCCTGGCAAAGCCCAGCATCTTTTGCTGTTGAACAAAAAGGCACAAGAGGACGAGGTTACTGTACTGTATTATTGTATCTACCTCAATACAGGCTTTTGCCTTTCCCATGCCCTCTTTTTCCAACCAAGTTCTTACACAGACAGGCACACACAGGCACGCACACACACACACACACACACACACACACACACACACACACAAACAGAGCACCAAACACTAGCCTTAGCAGCCTTTCTCTGAAGACCGGGGAGAAGAAGCAGTAAACCTTAGCACCATTACAACAGTGATATACTATATGAAGCTGCAATAACACTGGCGATAATAAAAACTGGTAGGCTGCTCTAAGGTTGTGGGATTATAAAAAAAAAAAAAAAAAAAACGAAACTGTCTTTTTCGAGCTTGGTTGTTGCTTTTTTATATTGAAAAAAAGGGGAAGTTGCTCCCCCTTTTTTTTCGATCAGTGTGAAAGCGCTTCCAAAAACCCTGCAGAAACCATCCTCATAAAAAGCCGCGGGCCAAGACCATGACAAGTAGACCTTTAAAAACTTGAATCTGTAACACGCGCGAGGGGCAGCCTGAAAAATAATTTATAAGGAAGCTCAGGAGCGCGTAAACTCGCACAGACACACCCACCGACCTGCGCGCACACACACACACACACACAAACTTTAGTGTTGTTGGTATCTCCATTTTCTCTTTCATACACACACACACACACTCACTCGAAGAAGCATAATCGATACACCTGTAAATGCCTATGTGCACAAGATATCAACTCGCATGCACTTGCGCAATCACACACACACACGCACACACACACGCACGCACGCACGCACGCACGCACGCACGCACGCACGCACGCACACACACACGCACGCACGCACACACGCACGCGCACACACACACACACACACACACACACACACACACAGTAAGTTATCGTAGATCACACTAGTGTAAAAAGAGAGCCAGTTCCCACAAGCCTGAAGAGATGTCCCCTATCCTGTCCCATCCTATCTTCACATGATGATTATCTCTCTGTGCAGCAGGTATTGCACCCTTGCCTTGTAACTAACCCTATGCATCCCTGAGTCACAGCATACTCCCATGTCCTCAACTAATACACATTCTAAGTGCCTTTATAATATTAATGGGTATTTTAAGCAAACAAGATATTTAAAAAATATTTTTCATCCAAACTCAGTGAGTACATTAAAGGAGAGCCCCCTAAGAGCCGTGTGTGTGTGTGTGTGTGTGTCAAAGAAATAATTTCCATCAAGGCTTGGCGCCTCTGGCTTGCCGTAGCTCAGCAGGTCACGTTCACCCCCCCCCGCCCCCACCCCAAACCACCACCCATTTCTAATACAGTGTAATAATCCCCACCCCTCGCAAATTACTGCACATAAGCTTTTCTTTTCCGTGACAAATAGCTGGGGAAAATGGAGATCTTGCTGGTATTTCTTGACGTTTCTCGTGTCGTTATTTCACAGCGCGCTGCAAAGCAGGGCTGCTGCTGCCTGCGGGTGATTTGTTCTCTGTCAAGACGGGGAGGACAAAGGCTTGTGCTAACAATACATCACCCTTTGTTATCGCTAAAAATATTGATATTGGAACATAAGGTGGCCTCATAAATATCAGCATTGCGGGTTCCGGGGGAGACGTGTGTGTGTGTGTGTGTGTGTGTGTGTGTGTGTGTGTGTGTGTGTTTCACAGCCGGCGTGATGAGTTCTGCAGGCAGTACAAATGTGTACATTGCAAAGCCCCCGGTATGCAACTGCATAATGCATTCAAAAGGTGACAATAACTGAGAGTGCAAAGAGGGAAGCCGAGTCTTTTTAGGCAGCTAAAGTGTATGAGACTAGTGGAGTTTGTGTGTGTCTGTGTGTGTCTGTGTGTGTGTGTCTGTGTGTGCAGTCATGGTGCAAGAAATTGAGACTGAATGAGTAACAGAGTGAGTGAGTGAGTGTGTCATTCAGAGAATATTAGAGAATAAGAGAGTGATCGAGAGTGCCTGAGAGAAGGATTAAGACAGAAAAAGCAGGAGTGAGTGAGTGAGTGAGTGAGTGGGTGAGTGGGTGGGTGGGTGAGTGAGTGGGTGGGTGAGTGAGTGGGTGGGTGAGTGAGTGGGTGGGTGGGTGAGTGAGTGGGTGAGTGAGTGGGTGAGTGAGTGAGTGAGTGAGTGAGTGAGTGGGTGAGTGGGTGAGTGGGTGAGTGGGTGGGTGAGTGGGTGAGTGGGTGAGTGGTGATGGGTGAGTGGTGGGTGGGTGAGTGGGTGAGTGAGTGGGTGAGTGGGTGAGTGAGTGGGTGAGTGAGTGGGTGAGTGGGTGGATGAGTAGGTGAGTGAGTGGGTGAGTGAGTGAGTGGGTGGGTGAGTGGTGAGTGAGTGGGTGAGTGAGTGGGTGAGTGAGTGGGTGAGTGGGTGGATGAGTAGGTGAGTGAGTGGGTGAGTGAGTGGGTGAGTGAGTGAGTGAGTGGGTGGGTGAAAGGGTGAGTGGGTGGGTGAGTGAATGTGTGAGTGGTCTGCTCATCTTACCAGATGCCCAGTATGACGGCCTGCTCCTCAGCGGAGAGGTTGGGCACCTCATGCTCCTGTGGTTCGGCCAGGTTGATCTTGTTCAGCACTGTGTCGTCACTCAGGGCATGGTCCTGCAGAAGGAAGAGATGGACAATAAAATGTTTATTATTAATGCATTACTGCCCGGTATGTGTGTTATGTGACTTGCAAATTGCTGTCCCTGTTGTACAGCAACTCTTATAGACCGCCTTTTTTCTATAGACGATATGTCTAAATGTTGAATGCAGGCTCTACGCAGCCTCGCCCCATGGCTGACTGATACCATCCGTTCCTTGCGTACCACTGTCAGAGCTGCAGAAATAAAATGGCTTTAAAACCGGCAAACCCTGCCGATCCGGAGGCCTTTCCATCTCCTCCTAGCCCTCATTTTCCTCCTCCATCACGGCTGCTAAAACGGCTTACTACAATAACAAAATCTGCAGCACTACTGACACACGGAAACTATTTTCCGGGCTTTAAATCGCTGCTCAATCCTCCTCCTCCTCCTCCTCCTGCCACTAACCTCCACCGCTGACAGCTTTGCCTCCCTTCTTCACAGAAAAAAGGTAGCTGCCATCAGCAAACATTTTCTATGACCCATCCAGTAAGAACTTGCTACCCCTGCTTAAGGGCCCCTCAACCAACCTCTGAATGCACATCTCTGGTAACTGCCACACGTACAGTAGCAGCCCTACCAGATGGCCGTCTCTGTCTCTGTCCTCCCATGTCAATGACGCAACACTCTCCCTTCATTTACTGTTCTCTCTGAGAGTAATGTATCAAAAACTCATGGTACTGGTAGCCATCTTGCTACCTGTGTGCTGGACCCTGTTCCCACAAATCTGCTTCGAGCCATAGCTACAACAGTGGGTCCAAAATGCTTTGCTTTCCTTTGGCATTTTTTCATCTGCCTTCAAACAAGCAAAGGATTACTCCAAAGAAGCCTATTTTATACCATGCCCAGGCCAGCCACTTTACCTACTTCCCTTCTTATCAAAAGCTATCAAAAGGGCGGTCTCAAAACAGGTCACTGAGTACTTCCTCATTTGAAATGATCTACTCGACCCAAAACAGTCTGAATTTAAAGTGGGAACTCCACTGAAACGGCTCTGTTGTCTGTGACAGAACCCACCCAGACCTGAGGAACAAACCTTGGTATTTGTCCTACTCAACCCTTGGATACAGTCAACCACAACATACTGCTAACTACACTCGCAAAGATGAGTGTTATGGGTGTAGCACACTCCTGGTTTCAATCCTATCTCACTGGGCACAACGGTCCTCAACCCGCTGGGGTGGCCACCAAAGGGTCCTGGTGGCTTTGACTCTAGAAAAGTAACCTCAGGTCTACCCTGCTTCTCTGAAAGCTATTAAAGGCTTATGTCCTACCCCAGACATTGCAATCCTCACAAATATACCCTCTTCTGACAGTCTAAACTGTTCTCCGTTGTTGTCCCACAATGGTGGAACAAGCTACCAGTTGCTACGACAGTAGGGTCATCCCTGTCTACCTTTAAGAGGTAATATACACATTAATAAATACGGTCTTCGTGATGGACGTAAGATCCCTAAGCTATGATAGCCAACCTCTCAACCTCTAACGACAGACAATATCTAATGATACTTAAAAGTTTTTTGACACAAAAAAACAAATGTTTTGTTATTAGTATTTCACACAGTTGGCAATAAAGCTGTTTAATCAGTGTAAATCATAATTTGCGTCACTAAAACCTGGGAATATTTTGTGCCATAAAAGATATTTGTTTGCCTCACGCAATCTTCACAGTCAATTTAATACATTTTCAGTTGTTTTTCTGCCTTAGTGGACTCATAAAAAAAGACCGAACCAGACAGGTAATGCTTTCAGTAATTCGGTGAAATGCCTCAATCAGACAACGATAGCATGCGGTTATTTATTTATTGTGAGAATAAATGGGAAAGCGGTAAAGAGCCTGAGGCACCTTTTTTCCTGGCTGTTACCTTGGAGACGTGCCAGAGGCAAGGCCTCTCGCTCAGCTCAGTTAATCAGGGCTTCCCAAGGACCTCTCTCTGCCAAGACCCTCAGCCACATCTCAGCCAGAAGTCAGCCACAACTCAGACAGAGCCCAGTGGGTTTATGGGACAGCTACTCAGCACTCTGCCAGGCCCCATTACTTTGGCTCCTTGATTTTTCTTGGGGGTAGTTGTAGCCCCGAAAAACCACACATCTTTTACACCCCCCCTCCCCACCCCCTCAACCACCATCCCACCCCCCCCACCCCTAACTGCTTTCCACACACGCTCTCTCTATCCTCCATTCCACATCTCTCTCTCTCTCTCTCTCTCTCTCCCTCCCTTGTCTCTCTTTCTCTCCTTCTCGCTCTCGTTCTTTTTTTTTCTGTTATGCAATTGGAACGTAGCTGGCCCATTTTTGTTCTCGCTCCAAGACGAATATTTTAGCAGAAAAATCAAACACTCCAAACTGAACCAAGCTGGGTGCGGGGCTGCACGAACAAGCAAACAAGCACACGCACACACACACACACACACACACTCATTAAAATCTGCGCACACACACACACACACACTATCCTATAATTTTTCAACTCTCTGAACTGGCTTTAACACAGTAGGGCTCTGTGTTTTTTTTTCTCTCTCCTGGCATTTGGAGATGTTCGGAGCAAGTATATACAGTGCTGAACAAACAGCTTGAATTCCTCTGGCCGGGAAAAGAGGGAGGGGTGTACGGAGGAGAACACCCAGGAAATGTGGCTCCCCGCTCACGGCCAAGACTCACGGGCTTCTAACACTTTGCTCGTTCCCATTCAGACAGACAGTCTTACTCACACACACACACACACACACACACACACACACACACACACACACACACACAGACAGAGACACACACACACACACACACAACATAAAAATGCAGGCTTATCTAAAGTAACGTATCAAGTCATTTGTCTAAATTCTTTCTCGCATGCATCACATTTTTTTCATGTCTTTCCATTTTTTTTTTTCACATTCCAAAAAAATATATACAAAGTAAAGATTAACACAACACTTCCGTTACCAAATCCCTCAATTGCCCTTCTTTTTCCCCCATTGCCCCCATGTCCCTCTCAACCACTCAAACTAATAACACCCACATCAGCGCCTAGGGAACTTAAACACTTCTAAACATGCTTTATGATAGCAAAAGGCTCTCCATCCACTCGATTGTGTTGTCTTTTTTTTTCATTGCTTACAGGGCGCTTGCCACAGAAATGACATGGCAAGAGGCGAACAGACGAAATTCCGCATGCGAGGAGCCTTCCGCGGCCCTATTCCCCCTTGGGCGAACATTTTGTTCAATGTCAGATTTTTGGCATGGTGCGCCATCTTCAAACCCATGATCTTCCCCCCTCTCCTCCTCCTCCGCCCCACTTCACATAAATATTCAGCAGATACTGCCATGCATTAAAGAGATATTGATTCACGGGCAGGGGCCTGGCCTTGATTTATGGGGCTAAGAAGAGAGCTCGAAGAGGTTCCAGCCTCTCCCCCTCTCTCTCTCGCCGCAGATGACAATATCTAGTCTGTTTAGGCAAAGAATGAGAGAGAGAGAGAGAGAGAAATGAATTTCCATTTCATTGTCGTAATCCTAGAGACAAACACATATAAAAATAAACCCCTTCCTGGATTTTTAGCTGCGAGTGAAAATGGTATCAACGACGTTGTCGGCTGAATGCTGACGAGACGTCAATCAAACCTCCGACTGGGAGTCTGGAGTTAGGGATGCACGGTACTTAAAAGGCTTTTCTGTATATATTCCTCCAGCAGCCACTGGCCCTGATGGTGCTCTCTGATCGGTATTCCAGGGATGTAGACCCAGCAGTAGGCCTGTCTCCTCTCGCTGACTGCCACTCATGCCTTTAACCTATCACAGAGGATGGGCAGGGCCCATATCAGGCCCAGATGTGGCCCTAACCAGGAAGTACAAGGATGTTTTATTGCCACTTGCATAGACATACTGGGTAGAGTAGGACATGCAGTGAAATTAGTTTAACTCTCAAATGTGTCTTACCTGAACACTAGGATACACATCACACAGAAGCTAAAGCCTCTGGTGCTGTTAAATGCAACACTGCACAATGACCACCAAATGGAGAAAGGGTTGCCATTTTGATGCCCTGTACTAGGAACTACCTTGGAAACACTTGTACTACATTCCATTACATTACATTTAACAGATGCTTCTTTCCAAAACGACTTACAAAAAGGAGGACATAAGGTGACAGTGACATTCCTATCATACGGCCTTTCTACAGCGAGCCCAATGTTCTTACTAGGGGTCTATAAATGCAAACCTAAAATGCTGATATACAGACCGAAAAGCCTTGGAGGCTATTTTCTAGTATCCCTTTTGCTGAAAAAAATACAGCTATGTGAAGTCTCTCACAGCAAAACAAAGTAGCAGATGTTACAAAACAGTCCGCCAATCATACCTGTCAATATTTCTGTCTTTTTCTCACAAATATGCACACCCGCACGCACACACATACACACACACAGCATCTGCTTCTTTTCTGACTGCAGCCCTGCTCTGTGCTTACAGTGATCCAGGATATAATTGAACCCCCGCCCTACCCCGGCCGCCCCTTCGGCCCTCTACCCCCAACCCCAACCCCATCCCCACGCCCCCCACCCCCCCAATCCCTAATTAGAGACATTAGCAGGTTTGGTGGAACACTGGAGAGCCATGTAAATGTACGGTGGCCTTAGAGGCCCAGTGTCTCAAAAAGTGCCCATGGTGTTTATGGAAATGTGCTCCAAATGAAAATGGAGAGGAAAGGGGGAGAGGCACAGACGGGGAGAGAGGAGAGAGAGAGAGAGAGAGAGAGAGAGAGAAGAGAGAGAGAGAAGGGGGAGAGAGAAAAAGAAGGGAGGAGAGAGAGAGGGGAGAGAGAGATAGAGAGAGAGAGACTGAAACAGAGAGAGGGAGAGGGGGCAGTCAGGAAAGAGGGGAGGGGAGTTGAGAAAAAAAAGAAAAAGAGAAAGAATAAAGGAAAAGATTTGAGACTAATTACTGAAGCATTTTCCTGGCCTCTGTATTCCTTCTGTGCCTGGGGCATTCAACGAAACGAGAAGGGAGGAAAAAAAAAAAAACTCTTAATCGCACAGAGGTGAGCCGATGCCCATGGGGACAATAAAAGAGAGCTATTAAAAAATCAGATGAAATCTCTGCCTGCCCAGGTTCAGTTAAATATAAAAACCCCACCACCGGAGAGAGAATGAGAGCGATGGAAGGAGGGAGGGAGGGAGATGGAGGGAGAAAAAAAGAAAAAAAGGAAAAAAAGAAGGATAGAAAGAGAGGGACTGACAAAGGAGAATGAGTGATGTGGGTATCCAACAGAGAAGGGGAGGGAGGAGAGAGAGTGACAGACAAAGAAAGCTAAAAATGAATGGAAGAGAGGAAGGTGTGTGGGGGGGGGGGTAGAGAGACATTGAAAAGACAAAAACAGAGAAAAGCTGGGTTATTAAGAACAGGAGAAATAAATGACAGGCTTTTTGGTGTTATGAGCTGCTGCTCCAATAAAAAGCAATATCCCAGAACCAGTAAAAAAAAAAAACCCTATATGGGCCCCTCCCACCCTCAGACGTACTGTACATTGAATGCACCGATCATCTCCATTAATTACCACCACCACCCACACACACACACACCCCCGGCCCACTTAATTACGCTCGCATTCAACTTCACCTAACTGACCAGACGACAAGGGATATAGGAAACACACATCTGCACAGGAGATCTACCCATCATCGTGTCTTATTGTGTTTCCTCTGTCTCGCTGTGGGAATGGACAATGCGGTGGGTCAGTCGAATGGCTGGGTCCAATTGTCTAAAACAGTGGTTCTTAACCTTGTTGGAGGTACCGAACCATAGCAGTTTCATATGCTCATTCACCGAACCCTTCTTTAGTAAAAAAAAAAAATATGATTTTTTTACTAGTGCACAAAATGAACCGTGCACGAATTGACATGATGAGTCATGTGTATCTTGATCTCTGCGGCGGAGGCTCCACCGAACCCCTGAGATCGACTCACCGAACCCCTAGGGTTCGATCGAACCCAGGTTAAGAACCACTGGTCTAAAATGAGTAAGACCCTGAATCCATAGTTGTCTACACATACCCACCCATACACACAATCTCTCTCACTCTCACTCCCTCTCCCTCACACACACTCCCTCTCCCGCCACACACACACACACACAGACAATCTATTCACAGTCCAACAAAACAACCCCTCAGAAAATATAAGCCTTAGATAACAACGGTAAGAGTAATGACTAACACGTTTCATTAAAAATGTCATATGGAGTCAGATAGACAAACCAGGAAGGAGACAGTCATGAATGCAGGTCGGTCCAGACAGTTAAGACAGAGCAACAAGAGAACCATTCCCTTTCACCACCTGATGTTTTTAGCTGAAGTAAACACACACACACACACACACACACACACACACAGACAGACAGACAGACAGACAGACAGACAGACAGACAGACAGACAGACAGACAGACAGACAGACAGACAGACAGACAGACAGACAGACAGACAGACAGACAGACAGACAGACAGACAGACAGACAGACACAGACACACACAACACACACACACACACACACACACACAACACCACACACACACCACACACAACACACACACACACACACACACACACACACACACACTAAATCCTGGAAGTGTGAGTCGGAGCCTTGGAGAAGGATGACTTAGCACTCAGTTGATGCAACCAGCCAACGCGAAAGACAGGCTCACTCTACCTTTATATTCACCCTTGATGTACACCAGCTGCACATGTCAATCACAATACAACTGCCTGTCTTTTTCCTTTCTTTGTTTTGTAATCTGGCCATGACAGTTGTTGGCCTTCCATGATTTCACAAACTTTTGTTGCACGGTGGGTGCTGTGGGGCATTATTGCTGACGGCTGCAGCTGGCTGTTGCACACGGTGTTGCCCCCATCATCCATCCTGCTCTACGCCACACACTGGTGTCTGCCCCCATCATCCGTCCTGCTCTACGCCACACTGGTGTCTGCCGCCATCATCCCTTCCTGCTCTAACACTGGAATATCCCTGCAGATACCAGCCCAACATCTCAGCACTGCAGTTAGAACACCGTGACGGCTGTTGTGTGTAGAACATTATCAGTTAAAGAAAACTAACAAAAATATGCTTGTTTGGTGATATTGGCTTACGATTGAATTAGAAATCAGCTCTGCCAATTGCAGTTTCCTTTGGCAGGTCAGAGGAAACCTCACACAAGTTTCTGATTGATTGGTTAGATATTTAAGTCCACCCACCCCCCCAGAGGCGATGTTTTTTTCTTTCCCTCCCACAGCTTCACGGTGGTGTTAAGAGCATCCTGCAGTAATAGATCATTCTGTCATGAGTCAGTGCGGTTTAATCGATTGATGAGATTCACAGCAAAGCAGAGCAGAGCCTCCACCGCAGGCTTTTTACACAGCCCACAGGCTCACTGGAGGAATACGCTACAAACTAATGTATTGACATCCATCTACATGAAGAGTTTAGTAATTAATTACACCACCGCCTCAGAAGTTCTCAGAGTATTTATGTTTTGAACTGTAGCATGAAGGTTATCGGTGACGTGTCCGAAAAAAGAAAGTCTGAACAGATACCGGAACGTTCTTTGTCTGTGGTAGTGATTTATGGGACGAATCCTGAAGAGAGATTGTTTTTTTCCCTGCTTTGACCCTGAATCCCTGGGTTGTGTGTGTGGTGTGTGTATGTGTGTGTACTGTGTGTGTGTGTGTGTGTGTGTGCGTGTGCGTGCATGTGCGTGCGTGCATGTACTTTTTTTAGGGGTGAGAGTTACATCCTCAGTTCACACTGGTGATCAAGCAGGCAGTCATGCTCAAGGATGAGTTGACCATGAGCAGGTTTGCATGTCCCACAGTTTCAGCAAAGAGATGGAAAGACTGACACAAGTGTGTGTGTGTGTGTTTGTGTGTGTGTGTGTGTACGTGTGTGTATGTGTATGTTTGTGTGTGTGCACTTGTGCATGTATGTACTGAATGTATGCGTGTGTATACGACTGTGTGTGTGTGTGTGTGTGTGTGTGCGTGTACATTAGCAAGTATGTGTGTGTGTGTGTGCACATGTAAGTAAGTGTGCCTGCCCGTATGTGCATGTGTATGTGTGTGTGTGAGTGTGCAGATGTCAGCGAGCCCTGGGTGCATGGAGCGCTGTGTCACTGTGGAGCGCGAGGTGTCAGCGAGGATGGCGACCTCCAAAATCAATTTCCGAGGCGGTGATTTTCTTCTCGGATGCGCCGCCCCGATGGAGCCGGTTTTCTGCTTTTCCGGATGGATGACTTTTGGACAGGGAAGACCTTGTCTGGGAAATGGATCACAGGGGAATATCTATCTGATGTATTTTCATTCCTGTCCCTCCCTCCTTTCTTCGCCCCCCACGCCTTGCTTGTCGTCCACTGATGACAGAAGCAGATAACATGCTGCACCCCTGTTGCCACAGTGGCTGAATTACAATAATACATTAAACACAGGCCACCGCATTTACGTCACACCTCAGCATGGCAGTTTCACACCTCAGGACTCAGGTCCAGCACTATCAATTCTGACACACATATTTACGTAATAACATTGGACATAATACA
>CM059270.1:10867663-10885163 GCA_030347295.1 Setipinna tenuifilis | reverse complement strand
CTTTCTCCTGCTGTAGTCCCTCTTCCTCAGCTGTGTGAGCAGAGAGGGAGATGAAAGGCCTGTGGAGATTCTTAATGCACATGTTCTTCCTGCTGTGCCTCTGTCTCTGTCTCTGTCCCTGCCTGTGCCTGCCTGTGCCTGTGCCTGTGCCTGCAGTCCTTAGGGGGAGCCACCAGCACCAGGGAGGAGCCTTTAGAGACTAGATGGCCCCTTTTAAAGAAATATATGTAAAGTGGTCACCGACAGCATGTCAAGGGATTTTTTTTAAAGGCTTGCAAATGTAGGTTTCCCATGTTTTTTTTTGTTTTTTTTTATTTTAAAAATTAAAATGAGTACGGTATCTGCCAAAGGATTGTAAAATTAAAGCTTGCATTTCGGATCAAGCAAAACAGCGTGCAGGAGGTTTTGCTCTTTTTTACAGGAAAAAAATGTAATATATTATAATGTGGCCATCTTGTGCCCAGACGTAGCCAGAGTCGGCCTTGACCTACAGTAACCACCAGCGATCTGAGGTCTGTCAGCCACTTTTCAAGCCATTGGACATGCTTTGACAAACATCCAGCACAGACAGTTCTAATAAAGACCCAGCAGTCGTCCTAATCGTCATAATATGCCAAAGTGTTGGAGTGTGTAGTGCCTTAGTTTAAGAGAGAGAGAGAGTGTTTGTTTGGCCAGCCACTACTTCTTCTCAGGAGCACTTCAGCCTGGGTTATGTGACCTCATCCGCATGCCGATAAAATGAGGCTTTATTAGTCACTTCATTGGCACCAAATGGTCAAAAATGTTTTAAAGCCGACTCTGGGTTATTTAGTCCGACCACAGTCGTTTTTTTCTTTATAATACCTAATTTATAAAGCCGCATTCATAAACCCCTTTGTAAAAGTTAATGATTTGTTTATGTGGCTGAATGCACTTAATAATATCGCAGCTAATGAATTCCACCACAATCTCGGGTGAGATTTTTACACACATTTTAAACAGCTGCTGTGGAGTCCTCGGCTCTCTTTTTAATCCCTCTCCGTAGAACATCAGAGGCACGGAGGCACTGCAGGAACCATTGCAGTTTATTTTTCATAAGCAATCTAATTAGCTAGCTGCTTTAAATAACATCCATTATTTGATGTTCTTTGATATTTTTTTGCTTTTCTGCAGCTGGTGTATTTGCGGGAAAAACAACAGAACTTCAATTCTGAGCTGTTGCTCTTCCTTCAGTTGAACTGAACCCTGTTCACTGACTGCTCTTGATGATGTGTGTGTGTGTTTTTCTGTGTTTTTCTGTTTTTTTTTTCTGTCTGTCTTTTTGTTTTTGTTTTTTTGGGATCTCTCCTTTGCCTTAGCTTCCTCAGGCTCAGCAGGTAAACATCAGGCATCGCCGTTCCGTTCCCCCACCACTTGCACAGGGTTTGAATTTTACGGTCCGGTCATCTCATTGTGCTTGTGTGTGCATTGACCATGCACCATGCTCCATGCCAAAGGCGCAATGTCAACCACCACTTGTGTTTTGTGTGTGTGTGTGTGTGTGTGCGTGTGTGTGTGTGTGTGTGTGTGTGTGTGCGTGTGCGTGTGCGTGTGTGTGTGTGCGCATGAGTGTGTGTGTGTGTGTGTGCGCATGAGTGTGTGCGCATGAGTGAGTGTGTGTGTGTGCGCATATGTGTGCACGTGTGTGAGTGCTTGTGCACGCATCTGCACATGTTCTCTTGCCTGAGTTCATGCTTGTGCTGCTCATACATACCTACTCTGATTGTGCGTGTGTGTGCTGTGTGTGTGTGTGTGTGTGTGTGTGTGTGTGTGTGTGTGTGTGTGTGTGTGTTCATCAGTTTGTGTACGTGTGTGTGTCTGTGTGTGTTTGCATGTGTGTATGTCTGTGTGCATTCGAGACTGTGTGCATTTATATCTTTAGACTCTGCGGATGGCCTACGGGTTGGGTTGGCCAAGTATAAAAAAATAGCATTATAAACAATAGCATTCTGATTAATTGTGGGTGGGTGCATATGTAAACATTTAGCCAACAAACTATCAACTTAATTGTTTTAAAGGTGAGCGTTTTCAAAATGCAATTTACCTCAGGCACTAATTAGCACTTTTGCTAGCCATTCGTTGCATTTAATAAGGTTAGACTTCATTTTGTTTAATTAAATACGTTATGGAAATAGTGCATTTTTTAGCAACATTCAACTCTATCAGCTTAATAACCCACTGAGAATTAAAATATCTAAATTGAAATAGAAATAGATTAAAATAGATTAGGATATCTAAATTGGAAAAGAACATTGGTTCAGGTCGGTGGGGGGTCAATAGTTTATTTTTAGCAGTGGGTATTTGGTGTTGTTAAAGCAGATCTGCACATCTGTAGTGTGTGTGTGTGTGTGTGTGTGTGTGTGTGTGTGTGTGTGTGTGTGACTGTGTCTGTGTCTGTGTGTGTGTCTGTGTGTGTTTGTGTGTGTGTGTGTATCTGTGAATGCGTGCAGGCGCATGTGTGTGTGATCAGCAGCTCATCCATGGCTATATTCAGTCTTGTGCTCATTGATCCGTGCAGCAGAGTGATGCCCCAGCTGCTGTGTGTGCAAGTGTTGTGCTTTTGCCTGCGTGGGACGTGCTGCTGTGTCAATACTGTCTGACACTCAGCTGCTAAACACATCAGCCCATCCCAGAAAACATGCATTGTGTGTGTGTGTGTGTGTGTGTGTGTGTGTGTGTGTGTGTGTGTGTGTCTGTGTGTGTGCATTTCACAGTCTCTCACTCACACACATGCTGACAAACATGCTCGGCCATATGCATAATACAGGCATGTGTGTGTACACACTCTCACATGCATGCACACATACCTACTGTATCAACACTCAAACACCCCGCCTCTCTCTCTCTCTCTCTCACCCTCTCACTCACTCACTCATTTAAACACACTTACACAAACACACACACACACACACACAAACACACACACACACACACACAAACACACAAACTAACAAACAAACACAATCATTTATCACTTGCATTTCTCTTGCTGCAGGACACACGTTCCAGTGTGTCATAGTAGCCAGCTATGTGTCTCTGCATCTGTACATTGCAAGCTTGTGTATGTGGATATGTGGGTTAATGTACTGTGAATGGTTTGTGCTTGCACTGAAACACACAGGGTGCCGACCCATTACCTGCCCTCTAGCAGGACACAGCTACTTGTGTGTCACGTCTGAGCCCCAAGTGGGTTATTTATTGTGTTTCTGTGTGTGTGTGCATGTGTGTGTGCATGTGTGTGTGTATGTTTGTGCGTGTTGGTGAGTTGGTAGGTGTGCAGATGTTTCGTTGTGTGGTACACACACTACCAATTAGGCCTTCAGGCCTACATGGTTGCATTTACCACATTCACACATTGTTTGCACACACACACACACACATGGACACACGCACACACACACACACACACACACACACACACACAACCAAGCAGATACTCTCACACACATACAGACACACACACACACACACACACACACACACACACACACACACACACACACACACATAAATACACACAGACACATGCATGCACACACACACACACACAACCAAGCAGACACTCACATACATACAGACAGACACACACACACACACACACACACACACACACATACTTACACAGTCACATGCACAGGCCTACACAAACACTCGGAACAGTGCACCCACACATCCACACAAAGCTCATGACTTTATACTTTATACCGCTCACTTGATGGAGTGGTGGTTTTTATGAAACTGGAGCCACCATAGGAACTAATTTCATAGCATATAAAATGCAGAACCATCCAATTACTCCCCCCCCCCCCCCCGTCCCATATTGCTTTTAGTGCCCTCCGCCTTGATCCACCAAGGATAGCAATCAGAGTATTTTGATATGCTGTGCATCACTGTTTGATCCTGTTTACGGCCACCATCGGATCGGCGCCATGCCCTCAGCCTCGCCCCGCCCCGCCCCCTCCCATCCCACCCCCATCCAGCCCCTCACCCCCCGTCGTGCCGTGTGGTGTCATGACTCAGAGCAGATGACTATCGGTTACTCTCGCCGCTGGACTTGGATCAGACGTTTTGTCTCTCTTCTGCCATTATGAGTCTAAGTCGGAATCTTTGCTCTGATCTCTCTCTCTCTATCTGTCATTCTCCCTCTTTTCTCTCTTTTCAGTCCCCATTGTTTTCCGTGTGTGTGTGTGTGTCTCTCTCTCTCTCTCTCTCTCTCTCTCTCTCTTTGTGCAGTTACGCACATTTCTCCCTCTTGTTCTTGTTTAATGTTAGATTGCGTGGGCTCTGCATAGTAGGTGGAGCTGAGGGTGGTTCAGGTCCGATCCATATCTGCCTCCTCTCTCTCTGTTTCCCTCTTTCTTTCAGTCTCTCGCTCTCTGTCTCTTTCTCTTTCTCTCTCTCTCGGTCTCTCTCTTTGTCTCTGTCTCTCTCTTAGACTTTCTCTCTTTTTCTGTCTCTCTCTCTTTCTCTCTGTCTCTCTCTGTCTGTCTTTCTACCTCTTTCTCTCTCTCTCTCTCTCTCTCTCTCTCTCTCTCTCCTTGAGCTGAGGGTTGAGGTAGTGGAGGTGATGGTGCTGGAGGTGGTGGTGCTGGAGGAGGTGGAGGTGGTGGGGATGGTGGTTATGGGTAAGTGTTGCTGAGGTGGCGTCCTCATCCTGCACTGATCCCTATGCATTCTTCCAAAAGTCGGCCGCAGCCCGGAAGCTTCATCCATCATGTGCCTCATTGGGCTTTGTTTTCCACAGCAAGGGATGAACTGACATTGGAGAGAGAGAAAGAGAGAGAGAGAGAGAGAGAGAGAAGGGAGGGGATTATGAAGGTTGGATGCCGAGGTACACAGATGGAACCAAAAAGGTTGACGGGTGTTCCCGAGTGTGTGTGTATATGTAAGTACTGTCTGCGGGGGGTGCATATATGCATATGCTTATGGGGAGCAGGGATATTTCCAGCGGAGGACAGAAAATATATGTGTGGTGTGTGTTTGAGTGTGTGTGTGTGTGTGTGTGTGTGTGTGTGTGTGTGTGTGTTTGTGTGTGTGTGTGTGTGTGTGTGTGTGTGAACAAGAGAGAAAGCGAGAACAAGTCAGAGAGTAAAGAAAGAAAAAAAGTGTTTTTTTTCACCTTGCTGATATGGTATATGCTTCAGTAACCTCCCGGAGGACGATGCATTTTCATCATTAGGCCGCGTTGCCACAGGAACGCAGGTCAGCGCAGTCACGGCGGCTCCATTTGTCTGAGCAACCCATATTCAGGGGTGGCAGGTGAGCGGCCTGCACCAGCACTGGGACTGGCAGGCCTCTGGGGACAGGAGGGAGAGAGAGAGGGAAGGAGGGAGGGAGGGAGAGAGAGGGAGAGGGAGGGAGGGAGGGAGAGAGAGAGAGAGGACGCAGGTGACAGGAGCCATACTCTGACCCCCCTCTCCCCAGTACATCAGGACACTCCAGCATCAACACACACACACACACACACACACACACACACACACACACACACTTCAGCACTGGAACTTCCGTGCCCTTCAAGCTCTGCTTCCTCAGCACTGACCCACCAGATGCCCTGCACAGCCTACACTTCTCCTAGTTCACGTCAAAGCCCTCTCTCTGGTCTTCTCTTCGCCTCTACCTTTCTGTGTGTCTCTCTTTCTCTCTTTGTTTATCTCTCCCTCTTCCTATCTCTCATCTCTCTATCTCTCTCTATGTCACTCTTTCTCTCTCTTCCTCCCTCTTCCACTCCCTCTCTCACCCTCTCTTGCTCTTACTAACACACACACAAATAAAAGTCTTTGATTACATAGTGTGTGTGTGTGTGTGTGTGTTTGTGTGTGTGTGTGTGTGTGTGTGTGTGTGTGTGGTTGTGTGGTGTGCCTGTCTGCTTCTGTGTTGTGTGTTTTTCATGGTTCACATCACAAGCATTCTTGCACAAAATGCGCAAACACAAACATACACTCCCACAGACACAAGCACACACAAACACACACCATGATTGCAGCCTGTCACGCTTGCATTCCTCTCACGTTAGACGTTAGACGTGCTTGCCATTGACAGTCGAGCGCTAATTGGAGTCTTTCTCAGTCAATCCAGCTCATTCAATTAAGCTTTAACGAATTTATACTGCTCCCCATTGGCCCCTTTTTCAGTTGTAATGGAGGAAAATTATGGATGGATGGATGGATGGATGGATGAATGGATGGAAGGAGTGTAGTAGGTTTTGCAGTTGCTAATGGAACACTATAATGCCAAATGCATGAGTCATGGTTCCTTCGTGATGTTTTAAAATGTAGCAGTTTCATCTGTCAGACACACCTACAAACACATGCACACGACAGGGTGTTGTTAAAACAGCCATCTGTTCACAGGTGTGCAATATTTGTGCGTGTCTGTGCGTGTGTGTGTGTGTGTGCGTGTGCGTGTATGTTTGTGTGTGTGTGTGTGTGTGTGGTGTGAGTGAGTCCAGGCGCTTCCCCCTGTTTCAATCAAAGGGAGATAATGAATCTCTTTACCCCAGCCGCTTTTGTCATCAGCTGCTAATTACTCCGTCTCTTCAACAGCTGTGTGTCTGGGCTCCTCCTCACCTGAGCACCCCCACTGAGGCAAACCAAGCATTACTACACACACACACACACACACACACACACACACACACACACACACACACACATTCTTGCTAAGCAGCATGCAAACAAACCTCTCAGTGCCCACACACTAACCAGTGTTGTCATGAGCTTCTGGGCAGCTTTTTTTCCCTCACATTCGCTCCTAGCACATCGGCACACATAGACCCAAATATTTTTTAGGCAACTGTGTCACAGAAGCAGTTTTAGTTCATTCATATCATGGCTTAGTTACATTTCCCATTATCAATTCAAGACTTCAAGACTTTAGACCTTTATTGTCAACAGTTGATGAACAGTTGCCTGTACAATGAACTTAGATAGCAAGGCCACAAAAGTGCAAGGTAAAAGTGCCAAAGAGTCAGATGAGGAAGCATTGTAGAATCAAAGGAAAGAAAGGAGTATATACAAGGGCATAATAAAAAATAAATAGTGAAGGGAAAATAGGCTATGTACAGAAGTTGTGAATAATAATATTGCACTATTAGGTAGGTATTGCACATTATGCTGTAGGTGTTGCATACTGAGAGGTAGCGGGGCAAACCCATAATGAACATCATCAGCAGCAGCAGTGAGGTGACAAAACCAAATTTGACATTAGTCAACATTACAACCTGAGTGTTTGAAAAGCTGTATCGCTGTTCTGGTGCATTTAAAGTTCTGACTGCCTCGGGGAAGAAGCTGTTTCGTCTGTTAGTTTTGCTCCTGGTGGATCAAAACCTTCTCCCAGAGGGCAGCATGTTGAACAGGTGATGGTTAGGATGAAGGTAGTCTTTTAGGATGGCCCTGCCTCTGGTAAGACATCTTGAACTGGTAATGGCATCGAGGGAGGGGAGTGGACAACCAATCACCTTCTCTGCAGTTCTGGTGACCCTCTGTAATCTCTTCTTATCGGTCACTGTACAGCCAGCCTACCACACAGGGATGGCATGCACCAGCACGCTCTCGATTGTGACCCGATAGAAGGAGAGCAGCTGGTCGGCCTGCAGCCCGTTCCATCTCAGGACCCCCAGGAAATGGAGGTGCAGCTGGGCTTTTTTGACTCAGGCAGATGTGCTGGACGCCCAAGACAGATCATCTTTACAGTGTCAATTAACTTCTAATACCTGCACACCTATGAAGTAGTCCCTTTTTTCCCGACCATAGCATGCTTGTCGTGGCCGCATTTTCACCTCGAACGTGCTTTAACTTTTAAAACACCAATGCAGTGTCGTCCATTATCCCTTATGTGTTGTCGCCAAGAGTTTTAGTTCATTTATTTGTCAGCCTCGAAAAACCGCGCCACCTTGTCCGGCGAGGGCCATTCCAGGTCAGCCTTGCCGGTAACTGCAGCGCATTAAAGCCTTATCAGTGACAATACAGCCGAGTCAGATACCCTTGGTATAAACCCCCCTATGCACTGCATATAGAAAGGTGAAATGCGATAGCGTCGAAAAAACAGGACATTTATAGCGTCTTATTTATAGAGGAGGGGGCCGTCTCGTCTGACTGTCCGGGGGCCGTATCGATCCATGGGCCCCCCCCAGAGGCCGTGCTGGGCTGCTGCTGTTACAGCCGTCTGCAGATAGAGCCGCAAATCAGGGGTGGACCTCCGCACACACAACCAGATTAGAGGTCAGATGTGTACAGTCTCACGGGGAGGGAGGGAGGGAGGGAGGTAGAGAGAGAGACAGAAAGAGACAGAGAGAGAGAAGGAGAGCGCTGTGGGTTTATATATGCTCTGCTGTTTGGGAACAGGTCAGGTTAGGAGGGGAATGTGTCCTATTAGGAAGATAAGCATACACAGGGTACATGGTGTATGTCTCCTGCTAATATAAGCTCCAATAAAGTCGAGGGCATCTTAGCCAGAGAGACAGTTTATAGCACAAGCATAGCACTGGTGCCCGAGAGCTGTGGTAAGGTTTAGTGTTTAAGGGGAAAAACACTCTGCTTTTTTCCATTTAGCCAAGTACCCCTTGCACCCCTTATTTAAGTCTTCACATTATCCAAATTCAGTCTCTGGAAGTTTAAAATATCCTTCATGTTTGTGAGCCTCTTGGTTAGAATTACAGTAAAGGCTTGTGCTGAATTAAACCTGGTTAACAATTATTCTTTTATTTTAAGACGCGTACAAGGATTTTTTTTTTTTTAAAAACAACCTTTAAATAGCTTCGTGTTAACTTTTAGTAGCAGCACTCACCCTTGTGTCACCCAGAGTTTATGTCTCTGCATTCTATAAAACAGTGAATCAGTGGCCGGCCTATCAGAGGACGTCAAGTGAGAACTAAATTACTGAGCTTTTAATAGACACATCATGGACACCTAAAGTTAACAGCCTGTAAAGTGTCCTAAATCTGTACACACTGCTTTTGGATCGCACATATCATAGAGGTTCATGAGTTGAGGTTATGTTGAGCGTCGTAGACTTGCTGGCTGTATATGTCATACAGGGAGCATTTGAGGTCAGTTTGGGGGCCTGTGTCTGCATTGGCCTCTGTCATCACACCATATGTTTCCATCTGTCCATCCCCTGATCTGTCCATCCCCTGCTCCCTCTGTGTTTTTCCGTTTTTCTTTTTTTCCCACTTCAGCTGGAGGACAACCAGGGCCCTGTGTTGATGACCACTGTAGCCATGCCGGTGTTCAGCACCAAAAACGAGACGGTGAGTCGCTGTCGGCACTCTGGCCGCAATCATAGAAGATAAAAGGGGCCCTCTGCTGTGCTCTTCTTTTTTCTTTTTTTCTTTTCTTGCGGAGGAGAGTGGTGGGAGCAATCATTCCTGCTCCTGAAAGCTTCCTTCGCTGCAGGCGATTGTTCATCAAAACACCCACGCCGAATGTTTGTGTGTGTGGATGCCGAGTCTGCCATGTGTGTGTTTCGGCGCCTCTGCTATTGTGCTGAAATGCGGTCCGTGTCTCCTGTAATTTTGCAGAGGAACCAAGGCATCCTGCTCGGAGTGGTTGGCACCGACGTTCCTGTCTCAGAGCTTCTGAAGGCTATCCCCAAATGGAAGGTAGTGACCCCACATGAACCCTTTGAAACCAAGCACTACATCACACCGCATTACACCACACCATACCACAAAGACACAGGACAAGTACAAAGGACAAATACACACACAACAGTCGCAAGGCAGCTCCCTATTCAGCTAAACAAAATGTTGAAATTTACCCCTCTCAACATTATTCCACTTTGAGACTTCAATTGTCAGTGACTTCAATTGTCAGTCCCAAAAAGAACTTCCATGTTGTTCAGACAAGGCTTTTAATAGCATTTAAAAAATTCAGTGTCTCCATGTCAACCCGAGGCAGACACATATATCACAAGCGCAAAAATTATGGTTGCAGACTGATTTCTGGTAAATCTACATATTTATGGCTCCGGTAGCTCAATATTGATTTTGTCTGTGTTCAAGTCTTCATCCTGCGCCCTGGAAGCGTGTCGCCTGTCAGCAAGCAGCGTTTTGTTTTCCCCTCCGTCTGATTGCTTTCACGTCTCTCTTGAGTGCGCAGAGTGGCAACAAAATTGCAGCATTGATGCCCCCCTAAGCCCACCCACCCCCCACCCCCCACTTCCACACCCAGCGGCTACAGCGGAGGAGTTAATTTTTTCTGAAATATTATTAAGAGGAAATGAGGCGGCTTCCCAGCCAGAGTCTGTCTGTGACATTTTGAAGCGTGTTATTCGCCGAAGCCCTCGCTGATGAAGGCGTGTGTCAGGAAATGATTGTTGCACGCTGCTTGGTGTCTCTCACGACTGGACTGCCACCGAGGGGTCATCTCGGTCCTTCACATCCCCCACACCCCACACCCTCCCATGTCTCAGTGCACTCCCAGCTCAAAATTGCAATGAGCTTGATTAGGGCTCATATATTACATTGATAATCAAAAACAAACAAAAACAAAATTGAAAACATGTTGACATGATGTCTGGATCTCCGTGAAGTGTGAATTGGCCGCAGGTTGACTATGTGACTATTGACTATGTGACTACGCTTGTAAAAACCCTTCTCTTCCGAGATTGCTTCCCTTCCTAACAAATTTAGCATAACTAACAATCACTAAACCAACTCTCTCTCTCTTTCTGTGTCCCTATGCAGAAGTACATATGTCTGTTGTGTCCCTACTCTGTGTCTTTTTTACACCTCTGTTGCTTATGTCCTCCTTTTTGTAAGTCGCTTTGGATAAAAGCGTCTGCCAAATGCAATGTAATGTAATGTAATGTTTCCTTCTCTGCTCCACCTTTTTGTGATCGTGTGCCTTTGTGTATTGTTGCATCTTTTTCAGCTGGGCATCCACGGATATGCTTTTGCCATCACCAACAACGGCTACATCCTCACCCACCCAGACATGAGGCCACTGGTAAGTGTTTTCATCCGATTACTGACTGTGCATGTCAGGATAGGTGTGTAGGAGTGCAACTGTTGCTTTTTGTTTGGAAATTTCTCACTTTAGACATATGATTCAGCACTGTGTCCACCTTGTGCCTTGAGGGTGATTTTGTAAGTATGTGTGTGTGTGTGTGTGTGTGTGTGTGTGTGTGTGTCTTGTTGTGTGTGTGTGAGTGAGAGAGTGATTCTGTGTTTGTGAGTCTGTGTGGGCGTCATTCATTGTGTGTTGTAAGTGTATGTGTACACCTCTCCACGTGTGCGGGTATTTAAACAGGCGGCTGATTAGCCCCCTCTCCTGAGCTCCCTGAGATGAATGTGCCCCAACCCCCCACCCCGTCTCCTGAATGGCAGTGATTAGAGCTATTGTCTGCTCAGCAGTGCTGCTTCTCTCCCCCAGACTGGAGAAACGGGGCTGCAGGGAGAGTCTTGCCAGCTCCGGCCTTCCAGTGCCAGCTTTTAATTGGCGTGTAATTAGGAGCCCAAATGAGATATGTTTAAGCGATAATGAAAGGTCTCCGGCCCGTACTTCGCAAGGGTAGATGAATGCTTTTGGAAGTGTGTGTTGGGGTGAAATCATAGTTCCGTCTAGCCCCACAGACCCCTCCAGCTGCCCCCCGCCACACACATACACACACACACACACACACACACACACACACACACACACACACACATGCATGCACACCTAAACACACGCACACACACACACCCTCCCATCCCTGGTTACCACAAAACACAAATGCTCACTTACTTCAGGCCTCTCTGCCAACAAAAGCCCCTTGTCTCACTCACACTGAAAGGATAGGACTCTTTTCTTTTTTCATTCCCAAACGTCACGTTTCCTGGATATTACTCTGAAGAGTAGCTTGTATGAAACAAATATGTGTTCAGTGGAAGAACATGTGGTATTATGAATTAACCTAAATCAACCCAATCCAAGCTATATGATTTTTATAGAATACCTTTACGTACACTTAATATGACTCAATAGTCATTATAATAACATAAATAAGACATTGTGAAAACAAAAAAGCAATGTATGAGATGGTCCCTTTAGTTTAATAGGAACAGTACCTTTGCAAAGCATAGTTTTAAGACGACAGAAGTTGATGCAATGGGCATTTTAAACCAGTGGTGATGCATCAGATCATACAGTAAAGTAGCAAAAGCGCCAACACATAACACAACAAGTTATCCTCCCATCTGAGAGGGCCAGGAAGTGTGGGCAGCATAAAGAGATGCCAACAGGAGAGCAGGTGTGTCAGCCGAGAGAGTGTGTTGTCCCCACTGTGTGTGAGCATGCACCAGCTTGCCCCCCTCCCCCCGTATGGGTGTCTGATTCCGCCCACCTGCTGGAAGCTGCTATGAGAGGACAGGGTGCACACACACCGGTGGACCAGACGAGGAAGTCTGTTCAGACAACAACAAGCGCAGTGGGCTGAGGTGACATAGAGAAATCCATAAAATAACGGAGAGAGATTCAAAAACAGAAGAAGAAAAAACAGCCGCAAAAAGGGTAGGGTGCTGTCTATCCAGACATGAAAGAAGGAGAAAACGGGAAAGTAGACAGGACAGAGAGAGAAGAGAAAGAGAGAGAGAGAGAAAGATGAGGGTACACAGGAGTGGAGAGATGGGGCAATTGAAAAAGCAATAGGAGGTAGAGAGCAATAGAATCACTGAGATAACAAGCCACTCTGATGGGAGGGCCAGGTGGGCAGCAGGCAAAACCCACAGCCAAAGAGAGAGGGCAGCCAAGACAAAAAGAGAGAGAGAGAGACAGAGAGGGTGGGCAAGAGAGACAGAGAAAGAATAAAAAAAGAGAGTGGATGACCGAGAGAGAGACAGAGAGAGAGATAGAGAGAGAGAGATAGAGGGCAGCTGAGAAAGAGAGACAGACAGAGAGACAGGGACAATATTGCTAAAAGAGGGATAGAGACAGAGAGAGTGGGCAAGAGAAGGAGACAAGGTAGCTGAGAGATGGCCTCTTCCAGATATCACACCAGGCTAACAGCAGAACCATCTGGGGGACGAGGAGACCTGCTGTGAGCAAAGATGACTGAAATGGGGTTGGGGCAAATGATAGAAGCATTAGAAAAGATGGGGCAATACGAGCCACAAATGAACAGGTAAAGAGACTGAGGGATTTATTCTGGCCTTAGGAGGTGTGGCAGGATGGGTGTATGTGGATAGAAGAGGTGTGGAGGAGAAAGACAGCATGTGATATGAGTTTTGGGTTCAGAGTGTCCCAGACATCTTGCCCTGCTTGACAGAGGGAGGTAAATTGGTCCTCCTGGACTCACACAGTCCAGGATATTAGGCAAGGGAGATGTTTTGCATGTGCACCTTAAGGACGAGTTTGAAGACAAGTCAGGGCAGATAGGAATAGAGACAGACAGATAGTGAAGACAGACATGACGATAAGCATTCACTGACACACACATTTACACACAGACATGCACACACATACAGTATATACACACACACACACATATATACACACACACACACATACACACACACTCACTCTTTCTCTCTCTCTCTCTCACACACACACACACACAGGTAAGCATACTTACACACATGCTTATACTGTGCATACTGTATATGCATCACAAACATGCATACAGTAAGCCTAATAGCTGTAGCCTAATGTAGGTAAAATGTATGCAAACCTACAGTACTGTATGCATTGATCCATGGCCTGTGTGCTGTAGCTGTGCCTGAGTCTGACAGCAGCTGGCGGAGCAGCCCCTCTGGAGAGCCCACCCAGCAGGGCCCGGCTCAGTACTGTGTGTCTGCAGCAGGTGGCCCATTGTTTGGACAGTGCTGTACAGTGTGGGAGGGAGATGCCTCGCTGTAACAATACAGTGCCTACTTGTGCTGAGTCGTGCTGTTTTTTCCCTGTCTGAATGGCCCCACCGAGGTCTGGGCTTTTGGATGGCTTTATTGGAGCGCCTTGGCCACGGCTGTAGTAATGTTGTCACCCTGGCACATGACAGCATGAAACAATGAACCTGCTGCCACTGTGCACAGAAAGGTGCAGCGGCAGAGCTCTGAATGCCACCCCCTAGGGTCTAACTAAGGTGTGTTCACTAACGGTGGTCTAGCTGGATACTGTATGTGCTTTTTACCTACTCCAGCACAGAGCATTGTGGCACTCCCAGGTATTCCCAGTTTAATGTCTGTATTGCCTACACAGCTTTAGTGTGCAGTGGTAATGGTGACCTGTGACCTTTTAATAGTCAGACATCCTCTTTCAATCCATTCTTGGCGAGTTTGTGTGTGTGTTTGCTTTTGTGTCTGTGTTACTGTGTGTGTGTGTGTGTGTGTGTGTGTGTGTGTGTGTGTGTGTGTGTGTGTGTGTGTGTGTTTGTGCGCAAATACATGTGCATGTGTGTCTGTCCGTGTGTGTGTAATAGTGTGTGAAAGTGTAGTTCACCCTATGAGAACCATTTATTTGAAATAGTCCTGATGTTCACCCTAACGGACACTAGATGGCAGTATGAGTCTGAGCAGAAAGCGCACTCTGGCCTTCCTGTGCAGGATGGGCGGCCTGTTTGGTAACGGTGTGATTTTTAACAGCTGTCCCTCTCGCTGGGCCTTTCCCCCACTTCTCTCAAGTGTAAATACTTTGGGGGTGGGGGGGTACGAGGCAGCTACAAGTGATGCAAACAAGATTTCATGATTAACGCAGTATGATCCTTAAACCACTGGATGAATGAATTTCTGACAAACTGTACTCTCTAAGCTGGTGCTGAAAAGGTCAGACAGATTTGGTGGTGATAAGTTCACAGAGAGAGCCGTCTTCATTAAGATCTCCTCCTGAGATTAGCCCGTGAGCGAAGGTGTGGATGCAGTGTGTGTTTTGTGCTCCGCTGGCAGTATGAAGAGGGGAAGAAGAGGAAGAAGCCCAACTACAGCAGCGTGGATCTGTCCGAGGTGGAGTGGGAGGACAAGGAGCATGTGGTGAGTTCCCCTCCTTTTGCTCACAGCTCTCTCACAAGTTTTACAAGGGTTTACACACACACACACACACACACACACACACACACACACACACACACACACACACACACACACACACACACACACACACATACACGCACACATACACACACACACTTACACACACATACATACACGCACACATACAAACACATACATACCAATGCAGGCACATACACACACACACACACACACACCAACAAATGCACGCACACACACACACACATACATACAGACACACACACCAATGCATGCACACACACATACACATACACACACACATGCTTACACATTCACACACACACATGCACTAAGGCACGCACCAGTGCACACACACATGCACACATACACACACACACACACAAACATATACACACACAGCAGTGAGTGTTAGGAGCAGAGATATCCTTCTTTTCTGAACATTCATCTTCTCTATCGCTACTGTGTTCCACTCCAGTGCCTTGATGTATTTCCACAGCCTGGCTCCAACGTGTGGCTGCTACTGTAGCTCCAAGCCCATTGAGCTGTGCTGTGTGGAGGTGAAGAGAGGGTGGAGATATGTGTTTCTTGTATATTTTTACTGGGGTATATGACGCACAGCTTGTCATTTTCAGTTGCGCAACGCCATGGTGAACCGAAAGACCGGAACATTCTCCATGGAGGTCAAGAAAACCATTGATAAAGGGGTAAGCGCGAGTGCTCGTAATTGGCATAAAAAGCAGCCAAAATTGCCTTTTAAATGTAGCCAAACAACATGACAGACAGCACACTTAATTACTTGTCAGCTTCATACTGCTAAGTGCTTGAGAGTGGTGGCTGTGAAGTGCTTTGGTTTGAGATGAGATGAGATGGCGGAGAGTTAGGGAGCGTGTTTGTGTGTCAGAAAAGGCCATCCAAGACCCAGCTGACGGGAAGAAAGACTCCCCATCTCAGATCTGTGCCTGCTCTCACCATTTGAATATGCCCTTTTGTGTGTGTGTGTGTGTGTGTGTGTTTTTCAGAGACGTGTGCTTGTCCTACACAATGACTATTACTACACAGACATAGAGGAGACCCCTTTCAGGTAAGGGTCTTGTGTTGGTTTCTATTTCATAGGGGGAAGCATACTTTGAAATCAGTAAACTTTAGTTTTTATTTATTTCAGTGGGTAGATTGACTTGATTGTCCTCAAGGACTATTTATTCTTCACAGCAATACATTATACTTAGCTGATGCTCTTATTCAGAGCAACTTACAATTATTTATGTATAGGGTTTCAGTTACAGTCCCTGGAGCAATGTGAGGTTAGATGCCTTGCTGAAGGGCACTTCATCCATGGATGAGGGTGCAGGAGAGCACTAGCTATTTACTCCCCCACCATCCCCCCACTGTACTCAAACCTGCAATCCTTTGATACCAACTCACTAGGCCACAGACAGACAGACACTATTAGTTTTTCAATAATACACACCACCAGCCAGCAAAGGGATCCTGAAAAACAACTCCTAGTGATCTTAGCAAGGAAGTCGTACTGTACTCTTGAAGTCGTACTGTGGCCACGGATGCCAAACTTTTGCCTAAAGAAGCCCTTCTGCACCTCTTTTAGCCCTGTGTCTGTGGCGGTACTACTGTAGGTGCAGTGGTCATTCAGTGACGCTATGAGGGGCTGAGGGGGGTGGGAAGACAACAGCAGTGCTGGTCAGTGTTGGACTGGAGTTTGACCTGGGTTGTGACTGACAGCGTATTGGAGAAACAGGTGGAATGGTAGAGCAGTGTGGGGAAAAACAACACTGGTGTAACATTACTTTAGGCGGAGATGAATCAGTTGAAGTTTACAGATTACTGATTACAGTCTCAAGTGTTACAGAATCTGATATGTGCAATACGTGAGTAGGCTACAGCTTTCTGGAAAAATAAACAGTGTGCATGAACTGTATTGCACGCATGTAAGTACATGTGAGGGTGGTGTGTGCGTGCATGTATGTGCGCGAGCGTGTGTGTATTTGTGTGTGCGTGTGTGCGCGAGCGTGTGTGTGTGCGTGCATGTGTGTGCCCACGCCTGCGTGTGTATGTGTGCGTGTGTGTGTGTGCGTGTGTGTGCGTGTGTGTGCGTGTGTGTGCGCCTGTATGTGTGTATATGTGCATGCATGTAAGGGTGTCTCATAGTCGTGTATTGTTTCTGTAGCCTAGGGGTGGCTCTGTCCAGGGGACATGGGAAATATTTCTTCAGAGGGAGTGTCACCATCGAGGAAGGTGAGAGTCCCCACACCCATCACACACAAGACTGCCAGTCTGTCTCACACACACACACACACATGCACAGAGAGAGAGAGTGTGTGTGTGTGAATGCTGCTATTTTTCCCCTGTATGTCCAACTTTCTGCCGGTCTTTATCCCTCTCTCTCGCCCCCCGTCTCATACAAAAGCCTTTTTCTGCTTTGTTTATTTCACAGAGGAAGTTAAGTGCCTCGGCTGTGTTTGAGAGCGAGGGGCGTCTGTGTGTTAGTAAGAGAGAGTGTGT
>CM059270.1:10860163-10862663 GCA_030347295.1 Setipinna tenuifilis | reverse complement strand
TCTGAGGTCTGCATGGGGAGATGGCTGAGGGCTGAACTCTGTGTGTTCTGCTCTGGAGTTCTGGACTCACTGCTGTGATTAGATAGGAACAGCAGTGGATGCCTTCTCTCTCTTCCCCGTCTCTTTATCTCTCTCTTTCTTTCTCTCTCTCTATCTGTCTCTCGGTTTCTGTCTCTCTCTGTCTCCGTCTCTCCGTCTCTCCGTCTCTGTCTTTCTCTCTCTGTCTCTGACTCTTCCTCTGTCTCTCTCTCACTTTCTCTCTCTCTGTCTCTTTCTCTCCTTCTCTCTTTTTCTCCGTCTCTCTCTCTCTCTCTCTGTCTCTCTCTCCCTCTCTCTCTCTCTCTCTCTCTGAGGGGTTTTAGCGGCCCATAGCTCAGCACTGATTTCCTTCGGCCACTTCAGGGGATTACCTCAAAAAGCCGCACGAGGCTTAGAGGAGGAACAGTTTGGGGTCTGCGTTTGTGTGTGTGTGTGTGTGTATGTGTGTATATATGTGTGTGTGTGCATGCATCTGTGAGTGTGTATGAGTGTGTGTGTGTGAGTGTGTCCGTGTCTATGTTACTGTGTGTGTGTGTGTGTGTTTGTGTGTTTGTGTGTGTGTTTGAGTGAGTAGTTGGCTGCAGTGTGGCTGCGGTAAAGTTTTGGTGGCGTTGGGGGGGGTGGGGTGCGGAGATGGATTAGGGCATAACGTTTCTGCGGAGGGCTAAAGCCGTCCACGGCCACTCACACGCGGCTTATCGCCATCAAGGCCACGCCGTAATAAATAGCCCCCTCTCCAGCCTCATCTCAGAGGGGGGATGGGGGGGGGGGGGGGGTGCAAGAGGAGGATGAGAAAAAGGGATTTAAATCGGAGGAGAGTGGCGGTTCAGAGCACCCCGCAACCCCCCCCCCCACCACCAACCAACCCACTAACACCAACACCACCATAACCATCCCCTACTTTTTCCACTCTCTATTTCTCTCCCTCTCTCTCTCTCTCTCTCTCTCTCTCTCTCTCTCTCGATCTCGCTGTCTCTTTTTTTCCGGCACGTCCTGTTTTCCCAGTCAATATTCCAATGTAAACAGGAGAAGTGGGATTGAGATGGAGTGTGAGAGAGCGAGGGATGCCGGAGAGGTTTCGGCCTCGGTTCAGGACGGGGTCCGCGGCGTCGCCTCCGTGTTGGGTGATTGATGGTCCGGCGCGGCGTTTGAAGTGGGCTGGGATAGTGTAGCGAGGAGGGGGAAACTGCATGGGAATGGAAACACCACGCATGGTAGGCTAATTAGCACAGAAGGAGATTGACCTCCGTGCACCGGAGCCTTTTTCTTTTTTTTAACATATTTTTTGGGTCTTCATTAGGTTTATGGAGGTAGGTGTGTGTGTGTGTGTGTGTGTGTGTGTGTGTGTGTATGTATGTGTGTGTCTCTGTGTCTCTGTGTGTGTGCACGCGCACGTGTGTGTGTGTGTGTGTGTGTGTGTGTGTGTGTGTGTGTGTGTGTGTCAGACTCAATTGTGTGTTTGTGTAGGTGTACAAGTGTGAGTGAATGTGTTTATGAGTGTGTGTATTACTGTGTGTGAGTGTCTGTGTGTGTACGTACATGCATACGTGTGTGTGTGTGTGTGTGTGTGTGTAGGACTGTGTATATGAGTAAGATTGAGTGTGTGTGTGTGCGTGTGTGTGCGTGTTTTTACTAATGTCTGTGTGTGTGTGTGTGTGTGTGTGTGTGTGTGTGTGTGTGTGTGTGTGTGTGGCGGTGTGTGCGTCGGTGTGTGCATAGCTTAAGACATTAGTGTGTGTTTTAATACTTGGCTCATAATGCTGTCATTAGCTATGATCATGATGTATGGGCGGCAGCGGTGCCCAGTCCAGTGCTCACCTTGGCTGCTGGAATGTGGAGCAGCCCCTTGTGACCGTGTGGCACTCCTAACCTGAGAGAACAACGCCCCCTCATGGCCACCAGTGGAATGACAACACCAACACCAACACAAACCCAGTATACCAGAGCCAGACATACAGATAGAGGGAGAGAGGGACAGGGAGAGGGCAAGAGGGAGAGAGAGAGGCTGATGGAAGTGCAGGAAAGTGTGAAATATGTCTGATGCATCATTTAGATTAGTGTTCCACTTCTGTGGCGCTACGCCCGGAGTGTGAGGTGTGTGTTTAACCTCTGGAGCTGTACGCTCTGATACACCACCTGGAGTCTCCTTGCATTGTCATCACTCGCAGCCATGCCTGCACACACTCAAACACACTCAGACACACACAGACGTGCACACACTCACACTCGTGGGTGTACACATAGACACAGATACAGACACACACATACACACACACACACACACACACACACACACACACACACACACACACACACACACACACACACACAAACACACACACACACACACACATCCAAACACACTCATCCAAACACACTCAAAGACATACAGACATACACACACTCACACTCGTGTGTACACACGCATGCGCACACACACTCACACACACACACACACCAC
>CM059270.1:10845163-10855163 GCA_030347295.1 Setipinna tenuifilis | reverse complement strand
CGTGCATGCATGTGTGAGTATGTGTGCATGCGTGTGTGTGTGTGTTTATGTGTGGGGGAAGGAATACAGTGGTTGTGGGCTAAAAACAGATTCCATGAGCTACCAAAATTGAACACAGAAAAGCTGTTCTAAAAATGAAAATGTCCTTAGACATATGCTGCCGTGGGATTAAAATCCAGTAAATTAGATCAATAAAGATAAAATATTTGAATCAAAATGGATGTTTTCAGCATAGTGGCAATGCATTTGCATAGTTGTTTTATCTGACTCAGTGTTGGTGTCTGTGTGTGTGTGTGTGTGTGTGTGTGTGTGTGTGTGTGTGTGTGTGTGTGTGTGTGTGTGTGTGTGTGTGTGTGTGCTCATGTGTGCATGCGTGCATGCGTGTGTGTGTCTTTCTGTGTTATTCTGTAAGTGAGTCATTTGTAAGTCAGCATGGTAAAAGGGTACAAATAGGTGAATTGGCCTAAATAAATATCTCGTCTGTATAAACATCTCGGCCTTTATCATATGGGCTAAGCCCAGGAGGCTAACAACTCTGCCTCCCACCGCAGCAGAACACACGAGTACACACATGCGGTCTTGACATTCAGTAAGAAAATCCCTACACACACACCTGCGCACACACACACACACAGTATTCAAGAGATGGATCTCGAGGACACATATGGTTCTCTAATTTACACATCCTACATTAATTCAGGCATAAACATGCTGAAGAGTACTGATTAGGGTTACAGTTAGCTTGTAGCTAAAAAAAATGATTAAAACATTGAAAAATGAACTCTGCCTTTAAAAAATCTGCATGCAACTCATGACGTAGTATCTGCTCCAATAATTTATTCTGAGTTATTCAAGTGGATATCTTATGATACACCAACAAACAGAACATGACAGAACAGTGTTTTCACTAAGAACAGACCATCCTCTCACACGTGCTTTGTCATAAGCAGACACCTACACAGTGGCCTGTCTGTGTCTGCGCAAGGATATTTCCCTGACTACCTTATACTCAGACAAGGTAGACCACTGCAATTCAACTGTTATAAGAGATACAAAATTGCCAACACAGCTTTGCATAGAAACATCATTTTTCATTGTTACCCATTGTGTCCATAATTTGCCCCGTTTTTCAATTAAGAAACCCAGTCATTTGCATGATGGGTGCAATGTATAGGTACGATGCAACACAATGCTTTTCCCTCCCCCTAATCAGCCATTTTGTTTTGTGCTGGGCATAATAATAGATATTTGCCTGTACATATTTGCCTGTGATGGCTGTGCTGTGCTGTGCATGTGATGGTGCTTGCGCTTGGGCTTGGGCTTGGGCTAGTCAGGTTGCCTTCTCTCCCTGCTCCACCAAGCCCATGATACATGTATGTGAGGCTTGGTGCTAACCTGACTAGACAGCTCGATGACATCACACACCCTGGGGATATGTGTATGTGTGTGTGTGTGTATGTGTGTGTGTGTGTGTGTGTGTGTGTGGATGGTTAAATGGATGGACAGATAGATAGAAGGATGGGTAGACGGACAGACATACTGCTGATCTGTAGTGTGAGCAACACTGGTTCCAGGCTGTTTAGACCTCACATTGTCCAACGTGTGACTGAGTGCAGTGTGTCTGGCATGAGGATGGGTTTGTTGTGTGTGGTTGTGTTTGTGTGCGTGTGTGTGTTTGTGTGTGTGTGTCTGTCTGTGAGTGTGTGTGTGTGAGTGCATGTGTGTGTGTGCGTGCATGCATGTGTGTGTGTGAGCGTGTGTGTGTGTGTGGGGAAGTATGTGGGCCTGTTTGTACATGAGTGTGTGGTGTGTTTGTGTGTGTGTGTGTGTGTGTGTGTGTGTGTCTGTGTGTATTAAAGGGAAAAAAGGGTGTGCAATCCCCTGAGGGGTAAGTCCCTGATGTGTGTTTGTGATAAAAATATAACAGCCAGATCTGTGTGTCGTGTGTGTGTGTGTGTGTGTGTGTGTGTGTGTGTGTGTGTGTGTGTGTGTCTGTGTGTGTGTGTGTGTGTGTGGTGTAAGGGTCAGAAAGAGAGAGAGAAAGAGAGAGCGAATGAGAAAGAGAGAGCGAGTGAGAGACAAAGTGTGTGTGTGTGTGTGTGTGTGTGTGTGTGTGTGTGGTGTAAGGGTCAGAAACAGCCTCAGTACATGAACATAAAAAGCGTCCTCCCTTTCCTTTCCGCTCCCCTCCTCCTCTTCCCTCGCATCTCTCTCCTCTCCTCTCCTCTTCTCTTCCCTCCTCCGCTCCTCTCTTCTCTCTCTCTGCTGCTCTGTTCATCCTTCGCTCTCTATAATCCGTTGCTGGGCTTTTCGTTTCCTTCGTTATGTAAGCTGGCTAGGGCGTCTGTCCATCACAACAGCACAAACTCAGCGTCCTTCATAACATTTCACTTTTTTGTATAAATGTGTGTTTGTTTGTGGCTGTCTCTGTGTATGTATGTGTGTGTGTCCATTTTGTTTCCCCTGTTTTTTGATCCCTAGTCAGCATCATGCCCAGTTTCACAGCTGTGTAGCACATCTTTTGTGTTGACCTGTTTTGGCAGAACGAGCATCTCACCGAGAGATTTTGCCGTGTGTCCAGATGGATTTGTCAAATGTTTAGCAGACATAAAGTACGTCATGGGCAGGTCCTGTTTACTCTCCCGAGGACAAACCCCACCCCAAATATGATGTGAAAATGCCACGTTAGAAAAATCCCAGATAATACTTCCCTTTTTTCCCGTTCTCGTCATCTTATGTAACTCACACTCTTTTATTGCTAAAAGACACACATAGAATGATAGGCTATAGATGTTATTGCTTAAACAGGCAGTCCAAACAAATCAAAGAAAATAATCTTTTTTACACAGTTACAGGCACCCCTTTGTCTCCATCATACACACACACACACACACACACACACACACACACACACACACACACACACACACACACACACCTACAGATACACGCATACACACCCTGGCTAATGCAAGAAATGCCCACTCTTGCACTTGCACCTCAAATATCACATGAGAGGCTGAGACTGGCCTAGATTGGACAAAACTTACAGAACCCTAAAATACACACACAACCTCTGCTCAGGACACGCACGCACACATACACACACACACACACACACACACACACACACACACACACACACACACACACACACACACACACACACACACACACACATACACACACACACACACACACACAAATACACACACACATACACACACACACACACACAGGAATACAAGATATGCACAGTTAGCAGCTGCCTACTTTCCCAGTCAAACCCTGATAGGCTCATTTTACACACACAATAAAAAACGTCCACCTGACTAACACATGTTGACACTCAGAGAACAAACAAACAACTTGATAAAGAAACAAACAAACCCATAAAGAAACAAAGAGTCTGCCCACTACTACAGCAGATATGTACATAATGCCATTTGTGCTTTAGATTTGAACCCGCTCATCTTTTTTTGTGGGTCCATCACCATGGAAGAGTCACTGATATGTTTTTTTTTTCTTCTAACGTTATCTTTGGCCTACACCGCACACAACAAACAAACAAACAAACGTCAACAAAACCCACATCATGTCATGTTTCCACAGAGTCAGTGACCTGCAGGTCCACGTTGTCCCTGCATCATCTCAGGAGTCCACCAGAGGCCTGTTTTGTTTTGTATGGGGTGGAAAGGGGGCAAAGACTAGGAGCAGAGAGGATTAGAGTCTCATGTTTCGTCATGTTTTAGTTGTGTGCAAAGGTTTGGTTTTGTTGTTCCATAGTATAGTTGCCAGAAAAGACAGCTCAGCACCAGTGTCAGCTCTTTGTGCAGTCTCTGAGGAACTGTATGGCTAGATGAGTGCATTCTGTGTGTGTGTGTGTGTGTGAGTGTGTGTGAGTGAGTGCGTGTTGTGTATTGGTGTCTGGAGGTTTCAAAGTTGTTGCATATGTGCAGTGTCATTTTTGATTGTTTGTCATATGATTAGAGTGTATTTGCATTTTTGTATTAGTATATACGCATAGAAAAAGTGGGGGAGTTGTTTTTAATGTACATGTGTGTGTGCGTGTTTGTGTGTGCATATTGCTTTGGTCAAGTCTTAGCATTTGTTAGTATACGTTTGCGTTTGCGTCAGCGTCTCGGTGTCACCCGCACAGAGGACTCCTGTCACGTCCGAGGGCCCCTCTGCAACCCTGTGCTTCTTGCGCACACACACACACACGTGCCCCACGATCGTCCGTCACGCTATGGTGTTCTCCAGCGGCTCCTTCTCCTCGGCCGTGCCTGATCTCTCCTTCTCCTCGGGCAGCTGGACGGCGGCCGCTGCCGCCCTCTGCTCGGCCTTCTTCAGGTCGCGCTGGTAGTGCGCCATGATGGCGGCGTAGGCGCACCCGTAGACGGCCGCCGCCAGCATCATCAGGCACACGATGCCGCACACCACCCCCGTGATGACCACCGTGGCGATGGCGTGCCGCAGGTTGACCGGCCGCGGGCGTTGCTTGGGCTCACACTCCGGCAGGGTGCCCCCTCCTCCTGCTCCTCCAACACCACCCACAGCCCCAGCTCCAGCCCCAGCCACACCTCCAGCCCCCACCTCAGGCAGGTGCTGGTGCTCCCCTCCTCCTCCCCGATGCCGGTGCTCCGACTCCAGGTGGCGCAGGTTGGCGAACAGGTAGTGGTAGCTGGTGGCCATGCAGGAGTGGAAGAGCTCGTAGGGGACCCGCTGCAGCTCCTTGTCTTTCATGCCCTCGGGCTGCGTGCAGATGACCTCGTCCACCTCGCCACCTGCCGTGTGGGTCCAGCGAGGGGGAAAGATCAAAACAAACAAGATATGAGAACTATATCAAAGCGACACAGGATGACATTAACACAACTGGAAATAAACACAATTGCTCATTTTATTACTTGTTATAAACACTGTAAACATATAAATCATTGAAATTCATATCAGTATTATGGTGAGTTCTGCTGACTGATGGCCAGTTATTTAAAGCACACTTAGCATCAATATATTCCCATTCAGTCAGCATACAATCACACAACCTATATTCACTATATTCACTGGGTACTTAAATATATACGTAAAATATTTTAGACCACTTTAAATAGGTTTAAAAGGCTATCTAAAACAACATGTTTTTCATCTGTGAAGATTCTTATTCATCCAGGTCAAGGTAGTCAAAAGAGCTCAGTTGTAAGCAACTGGACTTCTGATCTTAATTATGTTCTTTCTATTACTGTGGAGTATTGTATGTCAAAAAAAACACATAACGTAAATGCATTATGAGATAGGACTAACACAAAACAATATAAACAGCTTGATAGCAATAAAGGCCACATGCATGCACTGGTATATCTTTGCTGACGGGGGTTTTCCGCTTTGCCACAGACACAGTCCCAAACACAGCAGTGTCCTCACACCTGAGCACCGTGGCCAAGCACAGCCTGCTCAGCCTGCATGGGTAGCCACATGCTGCATTGTTTGTATTCAGTGCCCGGCCCTTCCCTGCCCCGCTGAGCGCTGAGGCACGAGCAGTCAGATGAGCTAACCTGACAGGTATTTCATGCACCCATCCCCCGCATCCACCCCACCCTCCCAGACGGCACACACACACTACACCAGCTGCTCAGCTGTGTGTGTGAGTGTGTGTGTGTGTGTATGTGTGTGTATGTGTATGTGTATGTGTACTGTATATGTGTTTGTGTGTGTGTATGTGTGTGTGTGCGTGTGTGTGTACTGTATATGTGTATGTATGTGTGTGTGTGTGTGGGTGTGTGTGTGTACCATTGTGCAGTCTCCTCAGTTGTAATTAGGCCTGAATGGGGCAGAGAGGCACGCAGCTGTTTAGCGCCTCACCGATCTCATCCTGACGCTAATAAATGTCAATTACCTGAGGAGGGCTAACGAGACGCTAACGTCTACAGGTCACCTCAGGTGCCCTGAGGAAATCGTGCTCCGAAAGGCAAGTTGTATTGTAGAGCTGAATGAACAGTCATGTAACCGTGTTTCTTTCTGTCTCTCTCTTTGTGTGAATGGTTCTTTCTCGCTGTCTTTCTGTCTTTCTTTCCTTTTTGTCTGTCTGGGTTTCTTGTCTTCTTTCCCAATTCATTCTATCCCTGTCTTTCTTTCTTTGAAAACACTGTCTCATGTGCTTTCTCTCTTTCTTTGTAACTTTATCGTTCCCCCCTTTTGTCTGTCCCTCTGTCTGTCCCTCCATGTGTTGCCCTCGTGTCACCAGTCTGAGCATATTCAAACACGTGTCGTGTGAATTTGAGATGGCGAGGCTGAGGCTGAGGCTGAGGCTGAGGCTGAGGCTGTGGTGCTGTGAATGCAGCTCTGTGGCTGGGTAGGACCAGGAGCAGGAGCAGTGGTGTGTTCTTTGCTCTAAGCAGGGCACACACACACATGCACACACACACACACACACACAAAAGCAGGGCGCTGCTGCCGGGGAGGCTTGACAAGTGAAGGGAACAACCCCAAAGAGGTCCAGTCACGGGAGAGAATTTAGTTTTTTCTCTCGGATGTGGACACACATATACGCACACAGACACACACATATACACACACACACATGCATGCACTCAGATATGCAAACATGCATGCATGCACAAACATACACACACAGACACACATGCATGCACACACACACACACACACACACACACACACACACACATGCACCCACACAAACACACAAATACACAAGCATGCACACACAGAGAAACACACATACACACAAGCAACTAATTTGGTGAATTCATGAATTTCCCTTTTGTCAATTTGTCAGCCCCCAAATGGTTCACGGTCTGCTTGCTGGTAATGATTTCATGCAGCCATGAGATGTTCTCCCCCTGCTCCCTGTCTAATGGCTCTATTTATACCCCTCTGAAGACAAATGAAGAAGGCTTGTCTCGAGATTAGGCTGCCATGCACATGGACTTGTCCGGCTTTAGACTGTCTCTCCGTAGTTCCATCTGTCATCTTGTGTGAGCTCTGCACCCATCGCATATGCTTGCAGAATATTCTTCATAACAGTCATGTTTGGGGTTTCAGTTCATCTGCATATAATGATGGGATCAGAGTATGTTGTTGAATGTGACTTGAGGGTTTGTTGAGTGTGTGTGGGCAAGGCACGCATGTGTGTGTTTGTGTGTGTGCGTGTGTGCATGTGTGTTTGTGTGTAGTGTTTCTATCACTGAAAGGAACAGCTGTGCCATAGCATTAATATTACTCCACTGATGAAAATAATATTTATAATGCTTCAGCCCCTCTATGCTACCCCCCCCCCCCCTTTTTTCATTCAGTCACTCTTTCCTGTTTCTATCTCTCTCTTTCTGCCCTATTCTCTTCCTCTACTCCTCCCTCAAAGCTAATAGGACCACATTTTTAGCTGGTTTAATCCCGATCGTGTCTCTAGCTGGGGGGGCTGGGGGGGGGGGGGGGGGGGGCAGAGTCACTGCATGTTCACATGGCATTACATCGCCTGGACATAGCAGCATGTCCTTTCTACTGCTCTCTCTCTCTCTCTCTGTGTCTCCCTCTCTATCCCTCTCTCTCTACCCCTATCTCTTTCTCTCTCTTTCTCTCTTTCACACACACACATTCTCACTTTTTCCCTCTTTCTGCCTCTGCCTCTCTCCCCTCACCCTCCTTTTTCTGCGTTTATATTTGTGCCCTCCATTTAATGAGGGGTCTGCCTGGGACTTTCTCTTTGAGCTACATTGGCGCGCTCTCTCCTCCTCTGGTGTAGCTGTGACTGATGACATTCACACCTCAATGCCCCCCAACTCTTTCACACACACTCACACACACACATACATAGACACACACACACACACACACACACACACACACACACACACACACACACACACACACACACACTCACATTCACACACACTCACACACACTCACACACATTCACACACATTCACACACACATCCAGCCCACATCACGGCATGTTCCTCTCACAACTCTCCCCCATACACACACAACCCGCCATCTTGGCTCTCATTTCGCTCAGAGGTGAGCTGTAGCAGCAGCAGGGCCAGTGAAAGCAGGTCATCGTTCCAGAGCCACTCCAGCAGGCGAGCAGGGGGAAGGAAGGAAAAGCACCAGTGCTAAAGTGGCCAGCGATATAGGCCAGGATGCCTGCCGCCACCACCACCGCCGCAGCAGCAGCAGTGCTGTCTCTCACTGTCTCTCACTGCAACATGCTGATTAAGACTGATCCGCTCGCAAAATGGAGGACAGCCATCTCACCTCAGGGATCACACAGACATTTAGCAGCAACTTTACGGGCCAGTTTGTGCCTGGTCTCGGGGGGGGGGGCAACTTGACATCATTGGGGTCTGATGGCCATAATGAAATTACATTTTAATTAATGAGTGTTCTGCCACAGTAATTTATTCTGTAACTCTTGGGGGACCCCTCGTTTAGGCAGGGGGGGGGGGGGCTGATTAATGGGCTTCTCTAATAACTAAAAGGGCCAGCTGACTTTTGCAGTTCTGCATTGAAACAATGCACAGCATTCAACACCTGGCCCCATATTTTGTTGCTGCTGTGTGGCTTTATGCGTGTGTCATTTTTCTACCGCTAGCTTCCAGCAGCCTGTGATGAAATCAGCTGTCGCCAATGTTGTGAAATCCATCAGACGATGGCAACCATGTTTTGTTTTTGCCCCCGACATAGAACACCAACGGTGCTTGTGCAAGAGGAAAAGCCTCCTCACCTCGTCAGGTTTCAAGTTTGCGAGCACGGGATGACAAACTTCCCTGCCAGCCATAATTGACATATCGGTTGCTAGCATGCTGGAGTATCGTCTCTCCCTCACACATAGCTTTCGCCACTCTCAGGCTATCCCCACTGCCTGCCTGTCAGCTCCTCTGCCTGGCCTTTGACGTAAGTGGGGCTATTTTCGAAAAAGGGGAGCGGCAAAACGCTAGCCCTGACACCCCCCCACTGTAATCCAAGCCCACTCGGCGTCCACACGCACGTCTGTGCTGCACCACCAGTGTCCTCGCCCTGAAGAGCAGGCTATCTCTCTCCCTCTACCTATCTATCTTTCTATCTCTCTCTCGCCCTGAAGAGGAGGCTCTCTCTCTCTGTCTCTCACCCTGAAGAGGAGGCTCTCTCTTTCTGTCTCTTACCCTGAAGAAGAGTTTCTCTCTCTCTCTTTCTATCTATCTATCTATCTATCTATCTATCTATCTATCTATCTATCTATCTATCTATCTCTCTCTTACCCTGAAGAGGAGGCTCTCTCTCACTCTCTCTCTCTCACTCTGGAGAGGAGGCTCTCTCTCTCTCTTTCTCTTTCTTTCTCTCTCTCTCTCTCTCTCTCTCTCTCGCCCTGAAGAGGAGGATGTCTCTCTGGAGGCCTCTCTGAAGGCCTGAGCAGCACTGCCAGCAACAAGCCCAGAGTGACTCACATGCTTCAAGACCAGTGCTGGAGTGCTGTCTTCCTCTCTGTCTTTCTGTCTGTCTTTCTCTCTGTTTCTCTCTCTCTCTGTTTGTCTTTCTGTCTTTTTCTGTCTCTATCTTTCTGTCTGTCGCTCTCTATTTCTCTCTCTCCCACTTTCTCTCTCTGTTTCTATGTCTCTCTCACTCTCTCTGTTGCTGTATCTCAGTCTCCCTTTGTTCCTCTGTCTTTCTCTCTTATTCTCTCTGTCGGTGTCTTTTTTCCTCAGTTTTTATTCTCCACCTTTATCTGACACACAACATTGCCTCACTCTTTCACTTGTTCCAGGACTGGCAGCAAGTCACCCTTTAGAGTGTGGCATCACGTGTCTTTCAATAAAGCAAGAAGTTTTGCAAAGTGATGAATATATTCATACACATTGCCCTTTTCTGCCTCCTTCGCTCTTTGTTCTATCTTGAGACTGCGGGTCAAAGTTCACGCCCACAGTCTCAGCGATCGATTCCACCTACAGCCAGAGCCTGCTTGCTTTTGGACAGTACAGATGGATTCGTCAGGAGCATTATGTGTGTGTG
>CM059270.1:10830163-10840163 GCA_030347295.1 Setipinna tenuifilis | reverse complement strand
CACACATACACACACACACACACACACACACACAAACACACACACACACACACACACACACAGGAGTAAATGCATGTGTCGTGCAGGCTTAATAGATTAATGCTAAAGCATTAAAAAGGGGGCTTCAGCAAAAAGAAAAGATGGAAGACGGGGGAGCTGGGTGAAAGGAGGATGTCGATCCTTCAAAGACTACTAATGAAATGAAAAATATGAAAATAACTTTAGGCGCTTATATAACAGGATGATAATCAGCTGAATTCCCCGGAGCCAATGCTTCGGCATGATCCACCATTCTTTTAATCACATGCATGTTTGTCATACACATGGTTTGCACACGTACTCTAATATAACATAACATATTAGATACAAAGATAACCTATTCTTTTTTTGTATTATGTGCTTTTGCAAGTGTCATGATTAGAATAGTGACTAAATGATGCTTGTACCACAACAGGCACATGCATAACATGCATAGAGACAGGCAAACACACAGACACACACAGAGAGTGAGTAAGAGGGAGAGACAGAGAAAGAGAGAGAGGGAGAGAGAGAGGGAGTGAGTGAGAGAGAGGGAGCGAAAGAGGGAGTGAGTGAGTGAGAGTGAGAGGGGGAGAGAGAGAGGGAAAGAGAGAAAGAAAGGAAGGGAGAGAGCTGTAGCTGCAGCATGCCTGTGCTGGTTTCTGCTCCACGGGCCATGATGGGCTTATCTGTACTGGCACACGGGAGAGGAGCGCAGAGCAGCGCACCAACGCTGGCGGCACAACTGACTCCCGCTCCTCCGAGCTGCCAGCCACGCGCTTCTCACCAACACACACTATCCCATTCCCTCACAGAGGATAAGGGGGATGGAGAGAGATGGGAAAGACAGAGGGAAAGAGAGAGGGATGGAGGAAAACACACAGGGAGGGGGTAGGGATAGAGAGAGAGATGAGAGAAAGAGAGGGATAGAGAGAGATGGGAGACAAAGCAAGAGCTGAGAGAGAAAAAGAGAGTGAGAGATAAGAGAGACAGAAAGGGAGTGATGAATAGAGATGACAGAGAGAGGGATGAGAGAAAGAGAGATAGAGAGGCATGCCCAGGCTCTGGAGAGTGAGTATGTGTGGGTGTGTGTGGCCACGTTGTCAGGGATGTGTGAGTGAGTTTATGAGCGATTATGTACCCTCTATGTGTGTATCTGCACGTGCTTTCTCTCTTGTGTGTGGATATTACTATGTGTCGGTATGTGTGTCTTTGTGTGTCTTTGTGTGTGTGTGTGTGCGTCTATGTGCATGCATGTATCCATGTGTGTGTGTATCCACGTGCATGCATGTATGAAATTATGTGCATGTCTGTCTGTGTGCAGCTACACTAGTCAGGAGAAATATACATGTTACTTTGTGTGTTTGCTCATATATACTGCGTGCACAACTCAGTTACTCTGTCAAATATCTAACGGAGAAATAAAAAATGGGTTGCATAATCTCAGCGGTAGCATAAGCCGTCTACTTGATCTCATCCGGAACGGAACGGAGGGGGTGGGGAGTGGGGGGGTGAGTGATGGGTGGAGGAGGGGGCATGTTCTACCTGTCCACAACACAGCGTCTCCCCGAGCCCAATCTCTCTCTGCACTCCGGTCTCTTTGAGGATTTTCTTGTAGGAAATATGTTTATGTAAATGGACGTAATCCCAGCAGATTAAGTCACATGGCGCCTAGTTAGCTGGATGCCAAGTGTGCTCTGCTGATGTCATGTCAGGGTGCTGAGGTGAGGTGGCCCGGTCAGGGACGATCAGGAGTGACACGTGCCTGGTGATATTGTGTGAGAGTGCGCTTTACTTCCTGTGAAACTCTTGCAAGGGTGGCCTTACTTTTTCAGGTTGTGAATGAGAACAAATGAATTACTACTCAGATGCAGAAAGACAGACGTACTGTACACCCACACATGCACACATACTCTCTCTGTCTCTCTCTCTTACACACACACACTCATACACATACACATACACATACACATACACACACACACTTCAGTTCTATAAAGCTTATTACTGTACCGCTGGACCTGCCACAGGATGAGATGCAGTAAAAAGGATTATTACCATCCCATCCATATAAACACTCTTTCTGACCTACTTTCAACACACGCACAGGATCCGTTTCAAAGTGTGTGAAAATGAGTGTGTGTGTGTGTGTGTGTTTCTATCTGTGTCTTTGAGTGTGTGTGTTTTTAATTTTTTGGTCTGTGTGTTTGTGTGGATGTATGTTAACCTGTAAATTGTTTTGTGGATCATGAGGGAGGGCAAGAACATTTTACGTCTGGGCCTTTTTAAACTATGGTCACCATTATCCATTATGTCAAACAAATGCATACATACGTTACACAAAGTAATAAATAATAGATAAAATATCACAAATGCAGGGATTTGTAAGCCGTGTCATCCCAAGAAGTGTATGTGAAACGGAGGTTGAAAGACGTAACAGAAATACATAACAAAAAATACATTACGAGGTAAGATTTCACTATGTACTAAAACTAAACGGCACTCTGCAGAGAAATCCCTGCCACCTCCACAGCAAATCCACATCCACTCCACCGGAGAGCCCTTAGGAAACTTCATAGCCGGAGACAAGTTCTTCCGGCCCTGACCTCTGCAGATTTGAAACCCTTTTTTCCCCCCATCTTCTCTGCCATGATTCATGGAGGAACGTCACACGCTTCAGCGGAGGGAGATTTACATCACCTCTCTGTCTCTCTCTCTCTCAGCGCTGCACAGTGGCAGTGGCTACCATTAGGGCCCTTCGCACAGCACATAGGCACGGACTGGAAATCCCAGCAGCGACATTTTGTCCCCCCCACCCCCCACCCCTCTGGAAATCCACTGTATGGAAAAGCAATATCCATAGTGATGGGAAAGCAATCTAAAGACCTAAAGAGGGAAACCCTGGCTGGAGGAGGGCTGCGTGATCAGAGCACTCTCCTGTCTGGCCCTGACATTGTTTACGGGCCGAGAAATACGTCCCTGCAGTCTGACAGATGCATTCGTCATCCATGATGAAGACGTGTATGCGCACACAACATACACATGTATATATACATACACATGGTGCACATTCTTATGGGTGTGGTGTTCCTATGGCAATTAACATGGCTGCTTTGAATGCAAGCTGTGAAAAGGACTGCTAAATACAATGCTTTTATGTTTATTTTCACACACACACACACACACAAACACACACGTACACACACGCACACACACATACGCACACACAGACACACACACACACATATGCACATGCACATATGCACACACACGCATACGCACGCATAAGCTGAGGACACACCCTCAAGTCAGCTATGCTAAGCATCTGTTGCTGTGGTCAAACCCCTCATAAATAAGAATCCCTAATCCACCTGATTGGATCACTATAATCTATATAATCCATATGAGCGTTTAAGCACTAAGGATAAAGGGATCTTTTTAACAGTCACTCAGTCAGTCATATTTCCTCCCCGCACTTTTAATCCTTTACGAGCCAGTAAACCACCGTTTGGTATAAACTACTCGATTTTTGTAGTTTTGAGTTTGAGTCCGAGCTATTTTTGTGTTGTTTTCATCCTAATGTTTGCTGCCATTCCTCGTTCCCACATCAAGGGGCTGTGTGGGTGTGGGGGAGGCTATAGTTTTCGCCCCTCTGGCCCGAGAGAGCATCTTCTCCGCAACTCCTCCTAAATTAGCCCCTTCCCTGCTAGCCCTGGCATTTCCGCTCTTTAAAATACTCCCGCTGAAAGTAGGCGGCCCCCCCACCGGCTAATCCGCACCTGTTGCCTTGGCGCGAGAGGCTAAATGCGGACGAAACAACACGGCGCCCCTGGACGTGCATGGACAGAATGCCGCCCTGTCAGCGCGCCGGCGATTTATCACGGGAGCTGTCCGAACGTCTTGACGGAACGTCGGCGCAATTTCCTAGCGGCAAAAAGGTATGCAGGTGGGGGGCGACGATGGAGGAGAGAGAAGCCGGAGAGCCATGGTGACAGCGCCGTTAGCGGCGCTATGCTATAGCACCATGTCCCCCTGTCCCCACCCTGGGAGCGCCAGGGGCGGTGGCCCAGAGGGGTCTCTGCATTCCCTGGATGCGGGGGAATGTTAAAGAGCTGGTCGCGCAGTGTTGGCTTTCCACACACTAATGCCTTTTTTATTTTCTCCTCTTTGCGGTCTCCTCGCTGGAGCCTAGGGGTCCTGGGACAGAGGGACCCACCCCTTTGGGGACCGGAGTGTTTATGGGTGTCCATGGCCACTGGGTGTGAAGGGATTGGCCCTTCGGCATTTCCTAACTTTAAAGGGCCATTCTGGCTCGGAAGTCGATCTAAGCCCTGTCAGAATCCTGTGTGTGATATGGGAAGAGGCGTTGGATGTGCCTAGAGATGGCAGCGATTCAGCTGAAACAGGCAGGACAGCCAGGAAACGCCATTCCACTCCCTTCTCATTTCCCTCTCCCCATGTCCTTCCGCCCCTGTCCATCTGTCGGGAGCTCTTCTTTCTTAGAGTGGCCCAGGTGCAGTGTCTTGACTGAGTTGGATGGCATCTTACTATGGCCGGTCATCGTGTGTTGGTTTAGGGACACACCTTTGATGAAGTTGAGAGTTCAAAATATATTAGTGATGAGATTTTTTTATCTAAGGAATTGATTAAATTGTCTGTTTTAAAATCTTAAAGATTTCTCTGCACCGAAGACCTTGTTTTGCTGAAGGCAGCATAATAACTTAACAGTCTTTTCCCGCATGGGCGATTGGCTACAGTGCCTTTACAACTCATAAAATTGCTCTGAAATTTCTCGGAGAATCAGAACAATATCATTCAGCCTCGCCATTGTCTCTATAGCTGAGGTGCAAACTCCACTGTCCAATAAAGTAGGAACAATTTATAAAAATACAGAGCATTACAGTTATTATCTCAACTACAGTTTTTGGCATGAATGGGCCTTAAATTGATCTTCTAGTCAGATTTTTCTGTAGTGAAGACCTTGTTTTGCTGAAGGCTGCATAATAACTTACCAGTCTCCTGCCCATCGGTGATTGACTACAGTATCTTTACAGGTCATAAAATTGCTCTGAAAGCATTCAAAACGATATCATTCAGCCTCACCATTGCCTTTATAGCTGAGGTGCAAACTCCACTGTCCACTAAAGTAGGCAGCGCTACAGTTATCATCTCAGCTACAGTTAGTTTTTGGTATGAATGGGCCTTAAATTGATCTTCTAGTTCTAGATTTTTCTGTAGTGAGGAGCTTGTTTTGCTGAAGGCGGGCGGGCAGGCGGGCAGCGAGCTTGCTGGGGCTCACATGGCGGTGTCGGTCTCTGGCCGCACAGGCGCCTGAGGAGCTGTTAGCGGACGGCCGCGCACTGGGAGCCCCAGGCAGACCGGAGTGTTAGCCGATCCCTTTCTGACAGGCCTGCAGGGAGCCAGGTGTGTTCCCAGGCACAGGATCTGAGCCCTGGGCCCTGTGGTGTTTGGACGCGAATCAAATCGCCCTGTTTGCCCAGAGTGAGGAGGAGCCGTGCTCTTGCTCCCTCTCTCTCTCTTGCTCCCTCTCTCTCTCTCTCTCTCTCTCTCTCTCTTTCTCGCTCTCTCTCCTCTCTCTCTCTCTCTCTCTCTCTCTCTCTCTCTGTCTCTCCCTCTCTCTCTTCTCTCTCTCTCTTACTCAAAGAGTCAGGCGCGCCTGTTTGCCCCCAAATAACAAACGGTGCCATTTAGAAGGCGGCGGCTCTTCCGTCTAGCCTGTTTTTGGAAGCCAAGGGCCGAGCGCTGAAATTTCATGCCCACAGTCACCCCTGGATATCTGTTCATATAAATTAAGGCAAATGGATGGGCGAGCGATCTTCCCCCTTGCACTCAGGAAGCAGACAACTTCATCACTTATCAGAACCATGGCCCCACAGACAGCACCGTAAATCAACAGCTCATATTTCCACTGTGGGGTTGACCCCTCTGGTATTGCGGCTAAAGGTGCAGTGCTCTTAGATGTTATAATCGAGGGCAGAGGATGGGGGAGGGGGTGGGAGGTGTGGTGGTGGTGGTGGTGGTGGTGGTGGTGGGTGGGGGGGGGTTGCACTGTTACACAGAGACAGCTGTGTCCTAATACTGGACACAGCAGACTGCCATCTGAAATGGGCAACATGATTAGATTAAGGGCAGGCATGACCCATTTAATACTGTGGTCGCTTACACACACACACACACACACACATACACACAGAGACACACACACACACTCACCTCACCACTGTCATACACACAGAGATACATGCTTTTCAATGTGCACAAAGTCAGTTGGTTGCATGCAGTGTTAGCTGGTGGTATATAAATCAGTGTGAATCATTTAAGGCTATGGATGTGTTTATTTTTAAGCATGAGTAGGTGGTACCCCTTTTCTCAGATATGTAGTGAAAGTGTGTGTCCTACACATGACTATACATGTGAACATAGGGGTTGCTAAGACAATGAATAACAGCTGGTGTTTTTTTTTCCTGTCCCCTACTTTTTTAAGAAATTAATGTCTTTTGTTTTACATGTTTGCATTCATATGTGTATGCCTGTGTGTCTGTGTGTGTTGTTTTATTGTAAGGACATTGTTATTTGCTGATTATCCTGCAAGCAGTATTTTATATTTACATACAACAACAGACACATCAGCCAATAACAAAGGACAACAAGTGCAGTCTTTCCTTCATGAGTCACTGTCCTTCAGGCATAGTGTTATTTTTAGGCTATTGTCTTACTCCTGAGGCCTTGTTGACTGCTGCCTTCTCTGAGGCTGGTGTGTGTGGCTGTAAAAGCACAGAGGCTGAGCACAGAGGGCATGTGTTGCTGGCGCTGGTGCGAAAGCATGAAATCCTGAGACCATATGTGCTCTGGGGCTGTTTCCCTGGCTCCAGCTCCAGCCCCGTGCCCCCAGCCCTGCCGGCCTGACTCTCCGCAGTGGTGGAGGTGGGCATGGTGCGGAGGGGTGCGGTGCGGAGCAGCGCAGGGCGTCTAGGCTCCTCCGCCTGGGGAAAGGGGCAGAGGACGAGGAAGGGGGGTGGGGGGTTGGGGGTGGGGGGACGCACCCTTGGGGTGTCGGCTCTCTGGGCGGGCTGGCTGGCTGGCTGGCAGGCAGGCAGGCAGGCGGGCGGAAGCAGCCGGCCGGCTGGAGCTGGACCTGGGGCTGGGAAGGAGTGGGGTGGGGTGGAATGGGGTGGGGTGGAGTGGATTGGGGTAGGATGGGTTGGGTTGAGAAGGACTGGGGTGGGGTGGGGTGGGGTGGGGTAGGGTGTAGTGTAGTGGAGTGGGGTGGGATGGGGTAGGGTGGAGTGGGGTGGGGTGTAGTGGAGTGGGGTTGTGTGGGGAGGGGTGGGATGGGGTAGGGTGGGGTAGGGTGGTGTGTGGTGGGGTGGGGTGGGCACTGACTGGGAGCAGGGGCCCTCAGTAAACATTTGCTGTGAGACTCAGAGCCATGGGCAGCCCTCACGCTCAGCACACAGCCGCCAGCCAAACAAGCTCCGACCTGACGGCCGTATAGGATGACTCCAACAGCAGGGGGCACTGTGTGAGTGTGTGTGTGTGTGTGTGTGTGTGTGTGTGTGTGTGTGTGTGTGTGTTTGGAGTAGGTCTGGCTGGGTAGTGCTTGCAGGTTTCTGTAGATATGTGTTTGTGTGTACATAGGGCGGTGTTTGTGTAAAGGAATCTGTATTTGGGAGTGTTGTATTAGTTTGTACTATACATGTGTGTGCTTGCATATAAATTCATATCTATATTTCTACGTATGCCTAAACAGAAGACATTGGCATGTATGTGTGTGTGGCTGTGTGCGTGTGTGTCTGCGCGCATGTACAGTATATGTGTGTGTGTGTGAGAGAGAGAGAGACTGTGGTGAGTTTATATATCCCTCTTTGGCTCCTAGTGAAAAAGGCCTCTCATGTCATGTAGAGGTGCTTTTTGAAGGCTGAACTGCCTCCAAAATCGCAATGCTTACCTGCTGGGCAAGCATGTGTGTGCTGCTCTGTCCTCACTCGGCCCCACAGCATTCAACAGAGAGAGAGAGAGAAAGAGAGGAAAAAAGGAGAAAATGAGAGACAGAACGAGAAATATACTTTTTATTTGATTTGTTCTTTCTCAAATCGCAACTTTATGACATGAAGCAAATTTTCATTTCTATCTGTCACGCTCACCTTTTTTGAAATACAACCCGAGTCTGCTTTCTGTTTAAATCGTTACTGTGCTGGACGCCACAGTCGGAGTGGTGGATGAGGGGCTAGATTTAACTATTACACGGCTGTCTTGGGGGATGCGGGTTAATATACTGCCTTTAAGACCTGAAAATCACAATTTTAGCAGTATACACACTCACACTTACACACACACACACACACACACACACACACACACGCACACACGCACTTACTGGCTTTTCCACCTGCGCCCTATTCAATTACTGCATATGTCTGTGTGTGTTACAGCTGTCGGCATCCAGATGAAGCTGGAGTTCTTCCAGAGAAAGTTCTGGACTGCAAGCAGACAGGTAAACACATTATATACACTTATTGTAAATAGTCACTTTGTGCGTGCGTGCGTGCGTGCGTGCGTGCGTGCGTGCGTGCGTGCGTGCGTGCGTGCGTGCGTGTGTGTGTGTGTGTGTGTGCGCGCATCTATGTGTATCTATGTGTGTCTATTCTCAACTTTGTGTTTTTTGCATGTGTGTGTGTGTGTGTGTGTGTGTTTATGTGTGTGTGTTCGTGTGCTTGTGTGCGTGTGTGTATATGTGTGTGTGTGTGTGTGTATATGTGTGTGTGTGTGTGTGTGTGTGTGTGCTTGTGTGCATGTGTATATGTGTGTGCGTGCGTGTGTGAACATGTGAGCCGTAGCTGTAGAGCAGACAGATGCAGCTGCTGAGTGCTGGGCTCTTAGACAGAGGTGCGCTATATCTGTGGACGTGCTCTCGGCCGCTGGGGAGTCGTGAAGCATCACACACACATCCGCATGCGCACGGGAACAAGCCAGCTGGAGATCCCCCCCACCCCAAACACCCCTTCAACCCCCCCCCCCCCTCCCAAGGCCAATATTTGTCTCACTTGGGGACACACAAGGCAAACTGTTGGATAGGCTGTGAGAGGGGTTAGATTCACAGCTTGATTTACTCTTTTGCCTGTGCACATACACCAGGCGTTGCGGGCCAACTGAAACAGTCCCAATGTTTATCTGTGTGTGTGTGTCTGTGTGTGTGTGTGTGCGTGTGTGTTTGCGTGTGTGTGTTTGTCTTCTGTTTGCAGTGCGCTGCTCTCGATGGGAAGTGCTCTATCAGCTGCGATAACGATGTAAGTTCATACTGGGCATTTTAAAGCGCTTTACCTTTTTTTTCCTCTTCTCACCTTCTTTTCAATCCCTCGTGCTCCTCTCCTCTTCTCCTCCGCCCTTTCATCTGCTCCTCAAATCACCCCACAAATCACTGCCTAACTCTCTCCTCACCCCTTGGGCCTGAGTACACTCTTGACTCCACCAACACATGTGGCTGGCTCTGCTTTTCAAAGGCTTCTTGCATTCGAATCTGGTTAAGGGATATGTGAGCTTGCCCTATTCTCATGTCCTCAATTTGAGTTTTACTCTTTTTCATCTCCCCCCTTCTTAACTGTTTGCTATCTTGTACCACACCTGCCAACCCGCTTTCTCTGTTTTTCCCTCTTTCTACTTGTTTTTTTTATTCTATCAATCTACCTGTCTATCACTTCTCTCCCTCTGTAACTCTCTGTCTTTCTGCAGGACATCAGCTGCTACCTCATAGACAACAATGGCTTTATCCTGGTGGCAGAAGAAAATGCTTTGGTGAGACTCACTCTCCATCTGTATTTCTATCTCTCTATTTGTCTGTCTCTGTCTCTTTCACTCTCTCTCAGTCTCTCTCTGTGTCTCTCTCTGTCTGTCTGTCTGTCTGTCTGTCTCTGTCTCTCTGTCTCTGTCTCTGTCTCTGTCTCTCTCTCTCCTTGCACTGAAA
>CM059270.1:10815163-10817663 GCA_030347295.1 Setipinna tenuifilis | reverse complement strand
TCAGAGAAGGAGACGTGGTCTGCCGCCTGACTGACAGTCTATGGGGACGCATTCATTATCGCCAACCAAAACAGCACTTTGGGCCCTCGCTGTCTTTTTTCTTTGCTCCCTCTCTCTCTCTCTCTCTCCCCCCTCTCTCTCTCTCTGTCTCTCTTTCTCTCTATCCCCCTCTCTATCACTCTCCCTGCATCGGTATCTCTCTCTCTCTCTCTCTCTCTCTCTCTCTCTCTTACACTTTCTTACCCACTTTTTTTACATGTTCTTTTTTTGTTTTTTAAGAAAAAAAAAAAAAAACTTGTCCCACACTCGGAAAACAGGGCGCAATTTCACACTCCACTGCCCTTGCCACTGGTGCCGTATCCTTCTGACCGGAACAACAATAGAAACCCGACTCGCTCCAATAAAACCCTCCGGGCTTGGAAAGGGCCCCCGGAGGGCCGTGGGCCGGGCCGGGCCAAGCCAGAACCAGCGTCGCCCGAGGAAGTCACGGGGATGAACGAATCCGCAAGCCCCACTGTAACGCCAGCCACCGCCGGCACATGTGGTCAGCCCGGCCCTCGAGCGCGGCCCCCTTGCGGCTCAGCCAGCCCAGAGCCCAGTGCCCATTATGGCCACTCTCAGCGCTAATCTAAATCCAATACGCTCCGTCCCCCCCACCCCCACCCCCCCACCCCCCCTCCACACCCACATCCATCCATCCATCCACCCAGCCAGCCTCCCACCCACCCACCCTTCTATCGTTGGCAAGGTTCCCTCATTGGAAATCCTCTCTAAGCGTATCACTGCTGACACTGCTGTACACACACACAATCAAAAGTTCACACACACACTCAGATACACACACACACACACACACGCACTCATAAGTACATACATACACTCAGACACACACAACACTATATTCACACATACACTCAGACACACACACACAAAATATATACATACCTCATACAGTTGCATACACACACAGACTCACTTACCCACACGCACACACACACACACACACACACACACACATACACACACACACATAAAATATATACACACCTTCACACACTCATACGCCCACAGACTTTCACATTTACTTCACTGTGACTTAATTAAAAAGTGTGTCAGTGTGTGTGTGTGCTCGCGTGCGTTCCTGCACATGTTTGTGTCTGAGCGAGTAGAGTGTGCGTGCGTGTGAATCGCTCCGTGTTCAAGAGGGATGCAGACTGTCACCAAGTCCATCAGGCCGAGGCTTGTTTTCCGCAAAAACTCTCTCTCTGGCCAGCCGTCTCCAGGAAACGCACGATCCAGTTATCTTGCCCTTTTTGGTTTTTCTGTTAACTCGCGGGGTTATGTTATTGCTGAGTTATTAAGTGATAGAAAAATATAATAATAAAGCCTGGCCTGTTGAAAGATACATTAAATTACATTTTCGTGTTTAATGACCGCTGTTGCGAGGGCCGAACTCTGCCGAGACTCTCTGCATGGGATCCAGGCAAGAGAGAGAGGAGACAAATGAGACCTGGCGTCCAGCGAGACGTGAGATAACAATGGCCCAGGAACTAGCCTTTAACTTTACAAACGCTCATTCTCTCACAGCCCCCCTTACATGCCAAAGGGCTTTAATATGCGCCGCTCGCCGAAGCCCATTTGGAGTTCTCTTCAAGGTAGCGTTGAGGCGCACTGCAGTACTGGTCCCTAACAGTAGGTGGCAGCAGTACAAAGCAAATGACATCCAGTAGGGTCTAAGTACTTGTGTTCAGTCTACAGTGTGAGAGTGTCAGAGAGTGAAAATTACATGAGAATTACAGAGGTTTTGCGAGCCCCTCTTAGAAACAGGACACAGTAAATTTCCATTAATCATCGAAAGTATTTTTTTGTTTACACAAAAATAAAGATTTGTTTAATTTCCCACAGAAGTACATTTTTTGTCTGTCCCACAAAAGTACTTTTTTTTTTTTAAATGTGCTGTCCGGATCATTTCAGATTAACCTGAAATGGTTCACATTAACATATGCAACTGTATTGTTTTGTGACAGAAAAAAATGTGTTGCTAAGATGTAACATAACAAATATCACTAATAACCATATGAAATTATTATAAAATGTTTTAAGATCCTCTCTTACTTTCCCTTTCAGCTCAGAGAATTGGCAAAACTATGCTGGTCCCGTGTGACACCGAGTACCCAGCCTTCGTGTCCGAGCGCACTATCAAAGAGACCACGGGGAACATCGACTGTGCTGAATGCATCAAGTAAGTACAGCGCACACACACACACACACAAACCCACAAACACACACACACACACATAAACCCACACACACAACACTGTCGTGAGAAATCATTTTTTGCTAGCTTATTTCTGCTGACCGTATATTTTTATTTGTGACAGGATGATTCATTGAGATGTGTGTGTATGTGTATGTGTGCGCATTTGTGTATGTGTGATCATGTATGTATTTGTGTGTATGTGTGTGTGTGTGTGGGGAGGGGGTACACATGGGGAATGTG
>CM059270.1:10795163-10805163 GCA_030347295.1 Setipinna tenuifilis | reverse complement strand
GTGTGTCTGTGTGTGAATGTATGTATGAAAAAGAGGGTGTGTGCGAGAATGAGAGAGATCATCCTCTCTACTCCTCTTCATAGGTCTCTAGCAAAGACACATAAATCACGGGGCCAGACTCCGAGCTCAAACTCCATCTCCCAGAGCTGTATAAAAAAGGCATGGGGGGAATGTCATAAAACACACTGGAATTTGAGTGTGGTTCCAATTTGTTTTCCCCTTTTCGAATGGCTTATATTTTGCAACACTTCATTGCTAAGAAAGCGGGGCTTGCTTGCTAGCGAACATGATAAAAGTGGTGATTGAAGATGAAACGGACACGAGCACATCTGCTGGAGTGGCTGGACCCGTCGCTCTGCAAAGCACCGCACCGCACCACACCGCCACCACCTCCAGCCTGGGAGAGATCCATTTGGTACACACCCGCTCATTAATGCTTATATATACACACTCGCTCATTGTGTGTGTGTGCGTGTGTGTGTGCGTGTGTGTGTGTGTGTGTGTGTCTGTGTGGGTGGGTGGATGGGTGTGTAGGTGTGTCTGTGTATGTGTGTGTTCTTAAGTGTGTGTGTACATGTGTGTACATGTGCGTTGATGTGTGTCAAAGAGAGAAAGATTGGCTTGACTGAAGATATCAGTTATCTTTCTGGCATATTACCCTAGTTCTGTCAAACTGTCAAGGAAATCTGTCTCTTCTCTCCCAGCCTCTCTCCGTTTTGGAATGTGTGTGTGTGTGTGTGTGTGTGTGTGTGTGTGTGTGTGTGTGTGTGTGTGTGTGTGTGTGTTCACTCCAAATTCAGACACACGCCTTGCGTGTTCTTGTCTCCCGCCTGTCCACTGCAGGTCGTTCGTCATCCAGCAGATTCCCAGCAGTAACCTCTTCATGGTGGTGGTGGACAACAAGTGCGACTGCCGAGACGCAGGCCCAGTCACCATGGACCCCATCGAGATCATGTATATCCTTTACCAGAGGAGAGAGGGATGAAGGAGAGGAGAAGAGAAGAGAGGCAAGGAGAGGAGAGGAGAGGGGAGGGGAGGGGAGGAGAAAGGAGAGGAATGATAAGGGGTGATGAGACTGGGCATTCCAGGGGAAGGACATGAAGCAGAGAGAACAATAGAGAAGGAAAAAAAGAAGAGGGAAGAGGAGGACGAGAGGAGGGGAATGGAGTGAGTGTGAAATGACTGAGGACGGAGAGAGAGAGAAAAATAGGGGGAGGAATGTGAAAAAGAAGCAATATGGGGAGAGAGCAATGAGAGGAATGAAGAAGGGAAGAGAGGACGGCAGAGAGAGAGTGAGAGGGAGAGGGGATGCTGAGGAAGACGGGAGACAACATTTCAGTGTTTTTCCGTTGGAACATAAATTGCTCACGACACTGGTAACCCATCAGTCAGTGCGGTTTATGTGATCTCTGATCCCCCTGTTAGAGAGACAGACTCAAGCAAGGCCTACAAGGACTTATGGGGTACGCTTGACATTTGTGTTGGTTTTAATTTATTTGTCTGGTGTCATTATTTGGGGCTGCAAACCGCCCCCTCTTCAATCTTCTCTTTCTCTTTCTCTCTCTCTCTCTCTCTCTCTCTCTCTCTCTCTCTCTCTCTCTCTCTCTCTGACATTCCCTCCCCCTCTCTCTCTCTTTCTCTCTTTCTGTCCCACGCCCACATTCACTGAAATACTTTAAAAAACACACAAACACACAGACTCACATTCACACTTAACAGCGCCGCTCTCACACCCCTCTCTGCGTGTAATAAAGCGGTAATAAGAGTGTAATAAGGCCGGCCGTGTGTGTGTGTGCCAGCGATGGATGGGCGACAGGGCAGGTTTTCATTACAGCATCTTATTGCTCCAGCATGCTCCCCTCGAATTTGGTTTACCCCGTGTCTTTTTTTTTCCCCTCTTTCTTTTCTTTTCTCTTTCTCTTTCTCTTTCTCTCACAAGCGAAAAGGGGATCAGATGGAGGGGAAAATAAAGGGAGAATGACAGCATTGCAGCAGGGCAATTTCATGTATTAATTTAACACGCCAAAAGCTACTTCTTCTTCTTCCCTTTTTTTCACCTCGTAAACGTCAAGGGTGCCCGGGACATAATGGCCACTGGGTTATTGTTTTGGCCTCTTTTTCACAGAGCCATGGTGCAAATTTGAGTCCATTGAGGAAGGGGGGGGGGGGGGGACCAGCCATTTTCATTTTAATTTGTGGTTTTGTATTTTGTAGCTGTGCTGTTGTTTGAGCTATATTTGCCCCTCTTGTTTGTTTTTGTATTTTCACTGGGAGATGAAAACAAAGTGAAGTGTTTGTAGAAATGCTGGGCTCTTATTGCAAAGGACTTTTTGCTTTTCTTCTTTTTCCCCTCATTTTGGGGTCTTTTCTCTTATTCTTTCTCTCTCTCTCTCTCTCTCTCTCTCTCTCTCTCTTTAACAGCACTCTTTCGCTCTCAAAGGAGGCGGAACAGATGGTGCGTTTCACAACAGAGCCGGGATGGGGAAATGATCAATAACAGACACCCCACTACAAAAGAACACAACACATAGAGCCCACTAGCCAGTGTGGCTTCCTCGCTTTCTTCTCTCTCTCTCTCCCTCCCTCCCTCTCTCCCTCTTTCTCTCTCTTCCCTCCCTCTCTCTCTCCGCTTTGATTTTCTTACCCTCTTTCCATACCTTCTGCTGGGGGGAGTGTGTGTGTGTGTGTGTGTGTGTGTTGAGGGGGGGCACTGGGGAGGGGGGGCAGGCACAAAGGGGGTAGGGATTTCAGCACAGCTCTGCTGCGTATACAGTTTGTGTGTTTAAGGTGAGTTGTGGCCCGCGCGTTGTTCTAGTCACTGCAACTCTTTTTCCCAGTGAGCACAAACCTAGCGTTGTGCGTAATTGTGTAACTTGGACATAGCGGACAGTGGCGTGTCTCTCAGAGTGTGTGTGTGTGTGTTGTGTGGTTGCCGTGGTGATTGGGTGTCGCTGCTGAGTCAGGCTGCTGGGGTTTGTCTGTCTCCTTAACCTCTGTGCACATAACGAGTCTTTGAAATGCGACCGGCTGAGGTTTCAGAAGGACAGAAGACGGCCAGACACCTGTCACCCCTTCCACCCTGAGGTGAGTACACACCAGACCAGACTCTCAGCGAGAGAGAGAGAGAGAGAGAGAGAGACGGCAGTCAGACACACACACAGCTGGTCTGCCTGGCATCACACGGCCTCCTCACAGGCACACTGACAGCACAAACATCATGTCGGGTCAGTAAGGTCATCTGACTGGATCTTTTAGTCCCACCCCCTAACATGACTGTGGATCGCAGTGTGAATATGTTACCAATCAACTATGTTGATACATGCAGCATTATACCACAGCTTGGATGAATTCCCCCTTTTATGATGTATTGTTTGGAACATATGTTAAATTTTTGGTATTTGCACATGGGTGAAGTAATTAGGTTTCAAAGACATGTGACCGGTGCAATTACAAAAGAGGAAAGATGAGGAAAGATGTATGTGCAGAGAGCAGCAACATGTTAAAAGATGTCGGAGGAAGTTTTGGTATCATATCCCTACATTTGCCCTGAGGAACACATGTTATTTTTTTTATAAAACTAAGGGTCTGCACATTCGTAGGATACATTAGAGTAATGGAACTAACAACTCATGTTGACGTGTAAGAATTTGTGAAGAAAAGGGAAGTGTGGTGGAAAGAATTGATACAAGGCAAGCGTGGCAGCTGTGATATTGTAGGCACGATAATGGAAGTCATGGCTTTTTGGGTAGCAGATATTCATGAACCTCGAGGTCTAATGGCATCCTCACTTTTAACGTCCATTAATTTCTGCTATCCAAGGCACTGTTCAGTCCATTATTCCTTATTTGCACCTCAATAACCACAACGCATTGCATTCCTCCTTACTTACGAAACCCCACTGACCCCAGGTGTGTCCCTTAGCAACGCGGACAAACACTAGAGATACTGCACTACAGGGGTCAGAATTGTGCAGCAGTGTGGACTCGGAAACACAACGGTTGTGTTTGTCCCTTCCCTCTCCCTGTAGGAAAACTCCATGGAGTGCGGTGGAGCCCATAGCCTAACCCCGTCTCTCACGGCAACGCTGCTGGCCCTTCTGGCCACCCTCTTTCCCAGGTGACGACAGATGACGCCGCCCCACCGACCTCAAGCTTGGCTCAGCACAGTCCGGCTTGGCTAGGCATGCAAAAAAGGGATGAATTAATTAATACATGAATTAATAAATAAATAAATGAGATAAAAACAGATTTAAAGATTTAGTTATGTCCCACAAAGCAACAAAAAAAATATAAAGTGATTCCAGACTAACGACTTTCACCTGGACTCAGACACAGATCTCCTGCAGCGCAACGAGTCACACCTTCCCCCTCTTATGAAGACATTTTTATGGACGTTCATGACTTTAAGAATAAATGTGTTAACAAAAAAAATATATATGAGTCATTGGCTGGTGTAATACTGCCATGTTTGTTGATTTTTCTGAACTAAGTAAAAAAAAACAAAGTGAGATGGTAAGTGGATAGATATACATATTAATAAAACATATTTAAGTATATGAAAATATAATTATGAATATGTAAGTATGTTTAAAAAAAGAGAAAGTTTATCTTTGATTTGCAAGTGGTAACCATCCAACTGTGACCCCAGACCCATCTGAGTCTGCTGACATGAGTGGTTATTCTATTTGAGCTTTGCCTTATTCTGAACGATATTGGTCCTGTTTGTGTACTTTTGAAATAAAAAATGAGAAACTGTCTTTAAATCGCCACGGCAAACTGCTGGGCCTACTGCTCTTTCTTGCTTGTGTGCAGAAACAATAGTGAGCTTTAATGAGGGTCTGAAGCCCACTGTTTTTATAGGGGGGATATCCAGCTGATAAAGACATGAGGGGTCTTTCTTTCCTTCTCTCTCTTTCCCTCTCTTTCAGACACACACACACACACACACACATACATACTCACACAGCTAGAGTCCAGCAGAATGGCTACACTACACTTCGCCAGTATCCTCATCTGCACTCCATCAGGACACCGACAAAGAGAGGGAGAGGGGGAAAGAGAGAGAGGAAAAGAGAGAGAGCAAACAGAAAGCTGAACTGACCCCACGTCACACATATATTTGCTTTAGCACTAAGCCACATGCAATTGTGGCAGTGGCAGTGGGTAGAGGGTTCACCAGAGAAAAGGCGAGCGGAGGGGACGGCCGTCATCGGGTGAGAACATTCACAGGGATGATGGGGCCTGGAGGAAATGGATGTGCTCACCCAGGGGGAACGTGGTGGACTTGGACGTGTCACAGGTCTCCGCTAATGACCGTTTGAAACAACACCCCAAAAACCCCAAACCCTGCCCTGTGGTAAAGGGCACCGACATTGAGTTTGGGGGCGGTGGGAAAAATGAGCACTTGTGAATGGTTTGATAGCAGAAGGTCAGGCCAACTCTGTGACTTCGGATTACTTTTTTTTAGCAGTGAAATAAAAGGCTGTGCATTCAGCTGTGTCCATGAAGTCATTTCCGTGGCAACATGTGTTTTGACGTGTTTTGTTTGGCAGCGCATTGATTGATGGTTCATTTGTGGCTCGCGTCAGACACTTCAGATCACTGTTTCTGGTTCCTAATGACAAACGATGGAGTCGCCATCTTAGTTCCCCTGTGCGGGTCCATAATAAACCACACATGTTTTTGTCGTCGCTGCTCCCTCGTTCCCCCCTTTCAATATTTTTTTTCCCCCTTTTTTATGAGAAGGAGCGAAGTAGTGCTGGTGGTTCTTTTGTCTCGTCTCTCCGCATGCCGTTTCCCTCACGAGAGACGAGTGTGTGTGACTGTCACTCTCATGTCAAGTCTCCACGGTGACAGCGGGGGGGTGGGGGGGGAGGCTGTGTCGCTCGGCAGCCCACCACAAAATGGCTTCTCCACTCCCTCGGTGCCTTGCGAAAGGGGCCGGGGGTCAGCCGTGAAAGAATGTTCCAGAATGAAGCGCATCACTTGATGTCAGACATGCTAAGAATTTTCAGTTTTTTTGCGGTCGGTCAAAAAAAAAAAAGAGGGAGAGAATCGGGTACGAAATGGATAAATAAACCATCCGCTGTTTTTCGAGACACGACCAATGCTTTCAATTTTAGTCAGTCTCGTGTGTTTGTTTTCTTGTCTTGGCGGTGACCGCCGTGGCTCTGTTCTCGTGTTTTCGAGGCTCCTCGCACAGAAGCTGTGCGCACCAGGAGGCTGGGATCGGGACCCCATCATCGGCCCTTGGCCAAAGGCAACACAGGGACACAATTGGGGACGAAAAGTGGGGAGGGGGCTGGCTGGGGGGCAGACAAGTATAGTGTAACAGAGCATAACAGAGAAGACAATAGGATAAATCACCAAGAATAGAGAAGGAAAGTAGGGCTTCTTCTTCTTTAGGGGCCACCACTTAAGAGTTCATCCCTCGTATGCATATATTACTCTTCTAAATGGACCACCTTTGAGCAGGCCCCTTTCCACCACCCCTCCTATCCTCTCTCCTCTCTTTTTTCTCTCACTTTTCACCCGAGGCATTTCTATGTCATGGCCCTTTCTCAGCCCAATATCACGTCTGTCATTCTCGCATCTCTTCTCGTCCAATCCTCATGGCCCTGTACCCATTCTCCCCTGGTTGTTGTTTTGGTTTTAAAGGTGTTACCGTAGACACCTGCATGCCATGTTTCTGTCAGGGTGGGCGGACACAGTTGACCTCTCGTAGGGGGCCAGAGGAGCACGTGAAAGATGGGAGGTCAGGCAGTGCAGTGCGGTGCTCCCTTCCATCCGCACTCCTCACTCCTACAACCACTCTCTCTTCTCCTCTCCTCTCATCCCTGCGCCTCGCTCATCGATCAACTCTGGAATGGCAGGGTGGAGCGGAGGCCCAGGATGTTTTGGACTTTGGGGGGGGGGTGAGGGAGGGAGGGAAAGAGGGAGGGAGGCTTGGATCTGCTCATGTCAGCCAGTGAGTGATGAAAATAGGCACCTCCACACAATGGACCTCTGCTGGGGGCCCCAATCTGGAGAGTGAGTGAGTATCCTGGGGTTTGGAGCGAGGATGGTGGAGCATGTTTGTGGGGTGGTGGGAGGTGGAATGGAGGGGGCTGTTTGGGAAGTGCCACTCCCTTGCCATGTGTTCTGTGGGGAGGCTTCGAATGCAGCATGGAAGACGGATGTGTTCCTTTTTTGTTTTCTCGTCTCCCGTCATGGTCATCTCTCTGTCTCCCGTCATGGAAAACAGAACAGGGCTACAAAACACTGCACGCACAGACACGGACATAGACATGGTCAGGCATGATGAGCTCATAGGCAATGTGTCCGGCAGAGAAACACACACACCTGACAGACACTTGGCACACACACAGACAAACACACAGACAGACACACATACACGTGGCACACACACAGATGCATACACACCTTCACACACACACATACAGACATACATGTGGCACACACAGAGATGCATACACACCTTCACACATACACGCACATACACACAAACACACACACATACACGTGGCTCACACATAGATACATAAACACCTTCACACACACACACAGACATACACGTGGCACACACAGAGATGCATACACACCTTCACACACACACACAGACATACACGTGGCACACACAGGGATTTATACACACCTTCACACACACACACACATACACGTGGCACACACATAAATGAATACACACTTTCACACACACACACACACACACATACACATGGCACACACATAGATGAATACACACTTTCACACACACACACACAGACGGTAAAAAAGAGGATGGTAAGAATAGACCTCCACCACCCCACGCTGCTCTCGTTCGCCTCCGGCTCCTGACCCTGGGGCCCCCTCAGACTGGCCTTGCGGTCTCCATGATTGGCTGAAATTGTGCAAATTTCGCTGCGCGTCCTTCCTGCGATTGGCTGCGCCTGGCTCGGTTTTGTCTTGGCACCGGCCCACGGTGTGCTGTGCTGTGCTGCGCTGCTCTGCTCTGCTCTGCTCTGTGCTGCTCTGTGCTGGGCTGCAGGGTGCAGATAGGCCAGAGCCCCAGTGCTGCGAGTACGCTTTCAGGGGAAATTATGCAGAACCAAAAACAGAGTGCACACATGCACGCACGTCCACACAGACAGACACACACACTCTCTCTCTTTCTCACTCTCTCTCTCTCACACACACACATATGCACACATATTCCCAGTTAAGGGAGATCCCTTCACATGCCAAAGTTAAAACACTGATGGTATTAGAACAAAAACACTGACATTCCTCTCGTTCGCCTGTTTCAGTGGTCCTGACATTTGAAATGTTTGTGGTGGGGTGCTCACAGTGAGAGGCACACAAAGAGAGAGAAGGAGAAGTGAGAAGGGAAAGAAAGAATGAACAAAAAAGTAAAAAAAAAAGGAAAGAAAAAGAAAAAAGGAAGGAAAGACCAAAAAAACAACACCTAAATCACAACTTCTGCTGCTTTAATGTCTTGGAGGCATCGAGTCTTTCAAAATGCTTACAATCAGTCCACAAATTGATTTGATGTTCTAACTGTCTTAATGCATTTCCAATGAAAATACACAGAGACACGATGTGAAATATAAAATGTTTCCACAGTTGTCCGGCATGGAGATTTTTCCACAAGCTGTAGGTGGGGAGTGTCAGCGGAAAAGGGAGAACTCGGGGTGAGGCTGGGGTTGGGGGGGGCTGGTGGGGGTGGGGGTGAGGGTGCAGCTCTACTGACCCCTGATGCGTCGGTTGCGAGACCCGTGAAAAGCTCGCCCAGGCAAAGGTCAGCCGCAGGCGCCGTGGTTACCGAAGTCTACATGACATCATGGCCCGAAAGGTTCGCTCCAAGGATCACAGGCGACCCGGGGGGAAAGCGGAGGGGAGGGGAAACCCAAAGCGCCACACCACTCACAGCAGAGTGACCACAGCACGCCACTACAGCCCGCATGACCACAGCCTGGACGACAGCGAGGCTGCTACAGCGTATCATTGCTGAAGAGCATAATCACCAAACATCAGGATTTTCTCTCTGCTTTCTCTTTCTCTTTCGCTCCCGTCCCTTGTCCCTCATTCTCACTCTCTCTCTCTCTCTCTCTCTCTCTCTCTCCCCCCACTTGTACAGTCTCTTTTTCCCTCACTCGTTTGCTTTATGTTTCATCCTGCTATTTTCAGGGCTGTTTTCACTGGATTCTCCACAAAGTTCAAACTCATTACCCGAGCATTTGTTGCCATGGCTTCTGGCCCCGGTTGCGCTTACATAAGCTACCCAGATTCATTTTTAAAGGAAACCCAGGGCTTTATGCATACCTTACACTGAACCATTGTTCATCAACAGACTCATCTGGAGAATATCCAGCAGGTATTCTTCATCAGTGATCATTTTTTAACTGCTTTCACTGATTTGACAGTTTTTTATTTTTATTTTTTCAAACTCAGAATCAACACTGAATTACTTTATTCAACAGGGATCAAAGTGCAGCAGTTTCAGGAAAAGTCTGTAAAAGTTTGACGAAAAGCAGTAAGCCTTCAACTACACTTTCATTCATTTTTCATCGTTTTTTTTTCTGATTCATTCAGTATAGCTCTTTGTGTATGTATTTAAGTATTTAACACCTAAAACATTTTAAGTCTTACTTACATCTTACTTAATGTTCTTGAAGTCTGTCTTGTACTCTTAAAAATACTTGGAAAATGAAAAATAGATAACCAAAGCCATAAATTATAATTATACATATTTATATAATTTATGTGTATAAAAATGGCTTTATTTCTTAATGTTGTCATTCACACCGGGAACGGATTGTCTGCCTAAGCCAAGCAGGCCCATTTTGAGTGTTTGTCTGGAGCGAAATCTCGTGTTTTTCTTCTCTCCCGTTGACAGGGCAAAGAGGTTGCCAGAGAATAGCTGCTTTGTTGCATCTCCACTTGGAACATCCTTAACAATGTGATGAAGTCCGCTGGAAAGGGCCGCCGGTGCCAACTGGATTTCA
>CM059270.1:10775163-10790163 GCA_030347295.1 Setipinna tenuifilis | reverse complement strand
GTGTAGTGTAGTGTGCGCATGTATGTATGTGCCTTTATGTGGTCTGCTTGGCAGTTGTGTCACTTTGAAATCGGAGACACAATTGGACTCTCTGTCTTCATATGTGCATTTGTCTGTTTGCTGGTACGCACTTTGGGAAAAAATGTCAAGGCCGTTTTTCTCTCTCCTTCTCTTTCTTTCTCTTTCTTTCTTTCTTTCTTTCTCTCTCTCTCTCTCTCTCACACACACACACACACAGTGCTATGCACGTCTGTGAGAGGGCTTATTTTTTTTCTCTAGATCCTTCACTTTCTTATACTTTTATTTTGCATAACTTAACAGTGAAACGAAAGCTACAGTGTAGAATTACAACCGCAGTCACAGACACAAAACTGTTCTCAAATCTGACATTTATTTGCCCCTACCTTCGTGTACACACACACACGCACACACACACACACACACACACACACACACACACATACACACACACTACCTTCTCTGTTGCTCTTGTACTGCAGAGGGGTCTGAAATTGCTGCCCTTGGCCCAGCCAACTCTGTTCCCTATCCCTATCTTGTTCCACTAGAGGAAATGACATCACTGTCCTGACATGTCAACAGGTATTGACCTCATAGGCGGTTACTTCATTACTGAAATAGAGTTCTGGACTGTTCTGTGGCACCCATGTTGTCTGAGTGAATCTAGAGGCACCAGCTATTTATGCTCTTGGCTGAGTCTTGTGTAGAGATTAAATATTTCTTCAAATTCTTTGCATGGCCAACTATGCACTTACAATTGTGTAAGTAACATGTTTATAATATTTGCTTTTTGCCATGCCGTTATGTCTCAGATTTTCCACGTTTTTAAATTTTAGCCTCTCTAATTCTAATTAGTTAAAGTGGTTATGTGTTAAACCTGTCGCTTTTATCTAGTCGTATAAATGTATTACACATAAAAGCCCTTGATCCATATTCCTGAAATCTGCTTGTTATTCAGTGGAGATGACCAGACATGATGAAGAACAATCAAACTGTTGATAAACAAAAAAGGAACATATTTGAGTGTTTCCATGGACACAGATTAGGATCTGGATCTGGGTGTTGTTCTGGCGTTAGTCAGCGTGCTGTGACTCAGCCCTGTAGCGGAGCGGTCAGCAGACCAGAACACCACGCTAGGTGTGTGTGGAGCACATGAGGAACCAGTGTGCCTTTGCAGAGACCGCCACAGAATGGGTTTGACTGTGCATCACACACTTACATATAAACACAGAAACACACGCACACACACACACAGTATGCACACAGTCTTGGGGATAGTATTTCAATTCAATCAATATCTTGAGGATAGTATTTCAATTAAAATACGAGTTAAAAATATATACTTCATAACTTTAATTTACTTTAAAAAATATTCAAATAATTTAAAGTCATTATTTAGAATGTAATTTAGAAAGTGAAAAGAGTATCCCTATAGCACAATAAAAAAGTCTTCCTATCAATACTATATTTTATTCCCATCCAAAACATACTGTGGGCCGGGGGGGTTGTGCCCTCCAGAATTACACCTATACCTGGACTAGGGTAAGGCAAGAAAGTGGGATATGAATCCTGTTCACCGTCGGCACCCACATGTCTTTCAACACCCAGCGTCTTGACATCACACAGGTCCAATCACACGGCCCCAAATTGGCTGTGAGTGCCCCAGCCATAACCACCATCTCAGGACCATATTTCATTTGTGCTCAGTCTAACCAGTTGCTTGAATAAAAACCTGCTTGTTTGCTGCGAATCTCCCCTAAGATGGAGGAATTTTAATCAAAATATGATCCGATACTGGATACTGCGGCAGACTTATTAAATGACATTAAAATATAAAAATTGAACAAATGCATGGCAAAAACTGGTAAATATACTTACTAAATAATAATGTCACTTTTTATAAAATGTTTTCTCTGTATAAAATTGCTCAAAAATGATATTTAAATGAAAACATGTCATACCAGTGTTTTGTATTTCATTTTGATATATCTGATGGGCACATATTTTTAATTTGTGACAAGATTATTTTTTGATGTTTTTGTGTCTCCTGTCTCAAGACATACACACAAATACACAGACAGGCACACAAAGACCCACCGACACAAATACATACACATACATATACGGAGAGAGAGATTTGGGGGGTGGACAGACAGACGTTTTGCACACACACGCATGTGTCTGTTGAAGCAGCAGTAAGGTTCAAGGTTTTCCGTAATCTTGTGCGAATTGGAGTAACATGAGCCTGGAGCATTGGTCAGAGAGGCATGCAGGTCGTACGAGCGGAGGTTAACGTGTTCATCATGGCCCTGGAAGAGAAGAGCGCAGCGCTGGAGCTGGGGCTGGAGGAGATGGATGGAGGGACAGCGGCGATCACTCCAGCGCGCCTGACGTCTAACTGGCAGCTGAGCCTCTTTCCCAGAACCACTGGGCTCCTAAATTGGAACAGCTGTTTGCACAGTTTGCAACCCCCCCACCCCCCCCCCCCCAACCCCACCCCACCCACCCCCCCATCCATCCTGAAGATAAGGACAAACAAATAAATAAATGAAATAAACCAAATAAATAAACAAATATAGTCCAGGGCTAAATGCTCATATTTTATGCAGTCGAGGCTTTTAAAGAATCGATGTGATTACTCCTGGTGAGACCTTCAGGTGACCTTCCCCTCTCTGTCACGCTGGAAGACATGGGGGAGTGCGGTTGCCAGAGCTGCGGTCCAAACGAGCGCGGTGTTTGTGTGTTTGCCCTCTCCCACTCCTGGGCCCGCTGCTCCCACACACACACAGCCCCTCCGTGAGCAGGCTTCACCCCCCCACACCCTCCCTAAAACACATTCATCATCATTCACCTCGCTCAACTAGCAACTGCTAAAGCTATTCTCCAATAAGGCTGAAGGAATTTTGATAGACCTGGACCTCAGCTTCTTCCTTCAATCAATCCCTTTTTTCAGGTTCAAGATTATACAAAGGTTAGAGTGAGGTCAGGGTTTTAAAAACAAACCACTTATACTGAAGCAACAGTAACTTATCGTTGTATAATAATAAAATGTACGTAATGAATAAAACATGTGCTAATCAGTGAGATATTTTCCCTCTAACACCCTCCAATCATCTGTTAATTTAAAACATTCATTCCATCTATTGTCATCTGGAGAAATTGCATATAATTCTTGCATAGTTCCTTTCATGAGTTCCTTTCATATAATATTTAATAATCACAAAAACATTTTTGCAAAGGAGTAGCTATTGATGGTGCTGTGAAGACAAAAAACATATTGCCTTTGTGACATTTACTTATAAATGTAAAGATTTTCTTTTTAAAACCACTTAAAATAATTCTGTTTCTGTTGGACATGTTGTCAAAATCTAAGAGTAGTATTTAATTTTAATTTTTTTTTTTTAAATGTGTAACAGACAAGTTAAGTGTTTCTGAGATAAGATTGATTCAGGAACTCTGCATATAATTAAATGGCAGCATTTTATAGCTGAGGTCTGGAGACAGACGGGGAGTAAGGGACAGATTAAAATGAAATACTATCACTCAAAATAACTTAAAAATATTGTTCTGCAATTAGGCCTCATATTAAGAGGTTTTTCATCAGGATATTTCCTGTAATTTTATTCCAATCATTTCTTGACATTCCCTCTTGACAGAAGAAACTCGTTCTCTCTTTTTTTTTTTTCTTCTCCTGAATGTCTTTCTTCCTCCCCCCCCCCCAGTCTTAGCTGGGTTGTGCAGTGGCAAACAATGCTTACCTTGCCATGCCGCTCCCTTTGCCTCAATAACAGGGCAGAGCACGGTAGCGTCAGATTTCAGCGAGTCTTGGCGGATGTGTTAGAGAGGAATGTCTGTGCAGGGAAAACACTGTCTTGGCACCCGTCACAAAGCTCATTTTGGGTTGTCGAGCTGCGACCCAAATTGTTTAAAACTCTTTCAAACAATGAAGACTTCCCCCCCCACCCCTTACCTTCATCTTCAAGCGTCTCATTTTTCCTCTGTCATTCTTTTCCTCTTTTCTTTTACCTTTTTTTTTTTCATCGGCGATCTGACTGCCTAGCACCAGACACACACACACACACACACACACGCACACACCTGTGGAATCACAGTACCACTACTGAGTCATGGATAGTCTCCCCTCTTTTAATAACAAGGCTAAGCCTTTTTTGAAGCCTTTTTTTTCCCTCCGCAGAAGGGGTCACCAGGTCTGTCTTAAATCACTGGCAGAGTAGTCACAGCGAGCAATTGACATGCAATGTCTTACCACTGTCCAAACCACCGCAGCGCTAGCTTCCCAAGCTACGAAAATGCCTCCGCTCTGGGATTTATTGGGATCTATTTGCGAAATTTATTTCCATGTCATTGAAATATGTACGCTGTCAACTCCCAACATACAGATAAGGCTACAGCCAAAATAAGGTCAGCAACTTTATGACTTTATTCTGCTTTATTCTGTGCACTACTTGTATTTATTTAGTTTTTGCATTTGAATCATTTTGTGTCAGCAGTTCTCGATGTGCTTCTGTGATTATCCTATTTATTTGATCATAGTATTTTGTCATACATTGTCCAAAGGAGTCTAGTTTTTCCAGAATATTCTGTTGGTGAACCCAAAGGTCAAACACATTCACGCTAGCATGAGGAGTCTACTTGAAGTGCCACCCAGGGTAGCTCTTCTGATTCAGTACAGGAGCCTAACACTGTCTATTTTGATCCTCTGACTGTTTTTTCTTCCCTACTTATACATTTTCTCCATTTTTCTAGGATCCTCTTTGTAATGTAAGTGGTTGGGGCTAATGTTAGGTGCTCTGCATTTAGAAACCAAACAAATAGCTTTTCCCTCCTAGGCAGCAGACTCTCACCCTCAGTCAGTTTACACAGGGAGATAACTTCAGGTCAAATGCACCGCGCTTGCCAGATAGCCGAGCGCTTATGTTTAGCCGTACGCTAGGAGGCCCATAGTTTGAAATCATCTGTTTATAGAGGCCAAATAATAAACACAGGAGGCCGTCTTGCCACGGCGCTCTGTTTGTAAGCCTGACTGATTGGGAGAGTGGGAGGCGAGAAGTGAGGGGAACAGATTTTTTAAAGACGGACAAGAAGAGAGCAAGAACATGAGAGAGAGGGAGAAAGAGCAACAAGAAAGAGGGAGAAAGAGAGAGAGTGAGAGAGAGAAAGCGGAAGGGAGAGAGGGAAGTGCAGAGGCGTGGAGAGTGCCTTCAGCAGAATGGTGGTGCGCGGCAGGCACCAGCAGAACTGTGTGTAAATACGCGCTCGGATTCTTGGGGGTGTCTATTTTAAATGGCCGGCGGCTTGATTTCCCCAAAGGTTCGGCCCCGTGTTTTCCTACTGCGGTAGGGCAACGTGGCAGACAAACATTCGCCGTCACGCAGTTTGAGTTTCGCTTTTTAATTGTGTTTTTCGCCATACTGTTAGTGTTGTTTTTTACCACTCTGGGTCCTTTTTTAAGCAAATGTCCACAAAAGACAAAAGGAAATGGTGGTGGTGGTGGTGGTGGTGGTGTGTGTGTGGGTGCACATATATATATGTGTGTGTGTGTGTGTGTGTGTGTGAGTGAGTGAGTGTGTGTATCTGGTGGGGGCAGTGTAAGGGAAACCAGAGCAATGTGAGGGAGCGGGCGAGAGACCTTGACGGTGTCCTAGGTGAGCCAGTGTTCCTGCGCGGGCCCTGTGGGTTTGATTTAAGAGCCGAGTGAATGTTTTAACGGAGCTGCACTGCCGCGCTGCATTAAATAGACTCTGCTTCACAAATTTGATTCCCTCTCCATGATTACTCTCAGATGTCGTTTTTCGGGAGTGTGTGTGTGCGTGTGTGTGTGTGTGTGTGTGCGTGCGTGCATGTGTGTGTGTTTGGGGATTGTGGGGGGTGCAGGGGAATTATAAATGTTGCCCTGATCGTCTGGCTTTTCTCTACATGACGCGTTCAGTGCGCTCCCCTTCCAAGCTCTCTTCACATGAAGGATTGCCACTCTCCTGTCCTCTCTTCCCCTCGTCTTCACCTCCCCAACTCCTCGTTTCTCCTCTCTCTTCTGCTCTCCTCCTCTGCTTTTTTTTCCTCCTCTCTCTCATCATCATCACTTTCTTATGTTTATCTCCCCATCTCCCTCTCTCCTCTTGCCTTTTCCTACTTTCCTTTTCTCCAGAGAAACACTGTACAACAACTCACCACTTTCTCAGGCATGTTTTTTTGTGAGCAACTACTTTTTGGTAACTTCGGTAAATGTTGATGGTAAATGATAGTACAAATGAGAAACAAACACAGATTTCTCTTCCACTAGCCATCCAGACTATGCACTATGTAGATTTTTAGATCAGCACACAACACCTGGAACTGTTCAAAAACAGCTTTACACCAACAACATTACAAAAAAACCTAGTTAGCATGTTGGCGTGCTTTAAGCAGTGGCTAACAAACAGCAGTTGGTAGCCTAGACAAAAAAACCATGCAGAGACATTGGTGTTAAGGGTAGGGGAGGTACAGTAAGTGGTTCAACCATGGGGTTTAAAGCCATGGAGGAGGAGAAAGACGATAGACGGCCCCCTCAAACAACCAACAGGTGATCTTGGACTTCCACAAGACCCTCTCTCAGTGCTAATTTTCCACAGCACTGCAGGACCCCAGAGGGATAAAGGCTGAGAAGGAAGGGATGGAGGGGATGGTAGTCAGTGCTCATCAAATATTAGAAAACTTATTAGAAAAAAAATGTACACACCCCTGCACATGGGGGTGTTTGCTGCTCAGTCTGAGGAACATAGAGGGCTTCATGATAGATTTAATGACGCAGATATCAGAGACGAGGATTCACACACTATTCACAGCTGAGGGTGCGTAGTTCTTTTGGAGATACTGCAGAGAGAGAGGCACAGGGCTGCTAGATTAGACTCCAGCTATAGGCTCCACTGAAAACCCCTGTGTGTGCAAACACCCAGCAGGCCATGTGTGATCCTCTGGCACTAATGGGCTAATAAATTAGAGCGTTTCAACACGGTCTGATCCCCTCCCATCCCTCCCCGAGCACTTAGCGAGCTCGCTGAAGGAAGAGGTGTCTATTTTTAGGTGGGGCCCAGCATCCATCAATCAGGGCTCGTTGACCCCTTACCCTCATGAGTCCACAGGCGTGCTTGGCCAAAGGCCGTTGGGTTTCATGGTTTGGTCATGCTGAGAATTTTGTCATCTCTGGAGAAGAAGTGAGAGAAATGTAACAACAGTAGCTACTACCACCATCTTCATGTCACTCCATCAAGTTATCACTTTATCAACTTTTTGTTTGCATTTTGTTTTGTTTGTATGTTAACCATTTTGTCCCTCATTTTCCCTCATTCTTAACTGACTGCAGGTCACCAGTTAAGAAATTTTAGCTGCATAATATAAAAACATTCCAACTTAAAAAACTCTGCCGCCACAACCAACAGGCTAGCTGATCATTGCTAACAAGGGGTTTGGTATATAAAGCAGGCAAGCAGGTGGAAAAATGAGTCAGTGGGGGATTGGAAAGGTCATAAGAGCAGAGGAGAAGATACAACCAGAGAATATAACAGAGGAAAAAAAGGGAGGAGAAGAGAGGATAGGAGAGCAGAGAGGGGAAAAAAGCGAGGTGTGTTGGGTGTTGCGTGCTGGGGAAACAGGAGCTGGGGGGCTGTGCAGTGTGGCCCTGGCTGACGCGTGTGCTGATTAACACTGACACCCCTGCAGGGCCGAGGCCTCTCCAGGCACCACGAGGCGAGGCGAGGCAAGGCTGGGCTGGGCTGGGCTGGGTGGAGGCTCTGAGTCAGGGTTAGCGGTGAGCCAGCCTTCATACCGCCGCCAGACTGAGGCCACTTCCTCATGAGTCAGTGGGGCTCAGGTATGATGTGGGGTCTTAGCTGCTCTGGCTTCACGCCAGGAAACAGAGTGCAGCGCTAGCTAGTTTGTGAAGGTGTTAACCTTCAGGCTAATGCACCGCTAATGCTCACCAAAACGTTTGTGTGGTTGTTTCATTTTCCCTCCCAATATGAATTGTGCTCAGTATGAATGGTGGATAAAGGGGGTAAGAAACCGCAGCTGGCCACTAACAACAGCATTATTTATGAGTCTCCATCAGGACAACCGTCATAGAGTTCTCTCACGGGTCAGTGGAAAACACGAGCCGTTTTTTTTTTCTTCACTCCCCCGACCTATTATTATTTACATTCAAATGACTTTCTTTCCTCAGCACTTTTGGATATAAAGTATATCATGTTTAAAAAATCTCATTCATCACTTTTTGTCAAACACTTGGCCCCTTGTGCTGTCTTGTCAGGGCTGGCTTGTGTTTCCCGCCGTTAGCGTAGGCGCTGTGGAGAGGAGAGGAGAGGAGAGGAGAGGAGAGCAGGCCTGAACAGGGCGCAGTGCAGGGAGAGACAAGAGCAAAAAAGAGGATCCGAGGAACATCGAGCGGATCTTCACAGGCCGTTGGCAGTTGCAACACCTTTGGCAACCAACACACCTCTATGACTCTGGGCCAGAGAGAGAGCTAGAACATGATGTAATGTGCATGTAATGCAACACAATCTAATCAGCGTGGATTGGGTGTCTCTGATGTAGTTTATTTGTGAACGTGGACTGGGCACAGAGGGTTTTCATGGCTCTGTTCAGTGTATGGCCATTTCATCTACAGTACAGTTGTAGCGTTCAGGTTTCTTCACTTTGCCAGAGATGTAAATTGGTTCTGGAAGAAAAATTGAGGCTCTGTATGTTTTTTTCCCTTTTTTTTGTACGATTTAACTCTACACCTGACCTGCAGTTTTTTTTAGCTTGGATGGAAAAATGTATACATATACTTCAGTCACTTAGCCCTTGACCGGATTATGTCAGTAATTTATGAAACACATCAGTTCACATACATCACCGTGGCAGGTGTGTGATTTGTAGATCTTGACACATTTCAGATTTTCTTTTGTTTTTTTTTTCTTATTTGAGTCAAGTCCAGTGTGTTTTAGTGATTTGTGGTCATGTCATGTTTTTCGTTTTGGGAGCATGTTGTTGTAAGAGGCTCAGTCAAGCTTCGACCCGCCCACCCCCACCCCCCCGCACCCACACCAGCCCCCCTCTCTGACCAAAGCTCAACCCCCATCCTGTGTGCAACGATGACAGCCACAGTCTCGTCACACACTCTCTGGCCCTGGACCGAATTGCCTGCTCCAGTGACATCACAGAGCTCCCGCTTGGTATGACCTGTGTTAGCCTGGACCCACACCCAACCCCCAACCCCGCACCGCCCCCACCCTGGAGCCTCTGGCACAGTGTAAGCTGGAGTTTTTAGAGTCTGTCTGGGTGCGAATTAATGAAGCTTTAAAATTAGTGAAATAAGTCATAACTCTGACGCTAACGAGAGCCTCATTTGCAGAGCAATATACTGGATATTTTATAACCCATAAAAGTAAAGCGTTTTAAAGATGTGGCTGGCACTGCTCTACGAGGAAATTGGTCAGAGTTTGTTACATTATTAATCATTATTAATTAATTCTGCTTGATAGTTAATGTAAATAAATGTAGGCAGCACACAGGGGTGGTGCTGGAAAAAAAATGTGACTTATGTCAGAATAGTTGTTGTATAAGGATTAATATCTCTTTGGCAATTATTATTATTAATACTACTACTAATAATAATAGTAATCAGAGGTCTGGGGAAACATTTTAAACTCCAAATGATCAGATTTAATTGTACCCATGGCAGCACACATAAGAGGCCAGTTATGGTCACACATAAAATATATCATCACACAAAAAAGCTGTGTTATACGTGTTATAACATATCCAAACAGGACTATAACTACACACTATTGAAATGAAAGAAACTTGGACATATTCCCCTCCTTGCTAAATGTTCTGTATGCTTCAATCACCCCTCCAGAGCTAAACATGTGAAAGATAAACAGGAAGTATATTAAATAGCTGGGCAGCTTTTTTCTCTTGCCCTATATTTCATACTTGCACTTGTAAAAGGCCGGAGGGGGGAAATGTAGTATGCGTTTAGAGGGATTTGGAGTCCAGGCACTCTTTCCCGCTCAAAGCCCGAAACCCAGTCCAGTGATTTATATTGGGCAGGAAAGAGACGTACTGGCCCCATAAATCAGAGGCACTTTATACGAAGAGAAATAATACCCTGTTGCATATGGTACTTTTTGGGCTACATTCTGAGCATTTCGACATTAAAATAGCAAATGGAATTTTCACTTCAGGTCTCAATCTTTTTGAAAGGAATGTGTATTTATGCGCAGTGTTTTGCGCTTATACATATAAAATATATTTTGGCATTCGCCTAATTTGATTTGTTACATGCTGGAGTTGCTGTATAATATACAGACAGGCTTGTGTGTGAGAAGGCTTTAGCTTTTACTCTCTCTGTGTCCCCGCCTCCCACCCTCTTTTTCTCTAAAAAAAAAAAAAAAAAGAGGCAGAATTATGTCGAAACAAGTGGGAGATAATTCTTATAGGGCAAGATATATGGTTTGCGACCCGATGTGGTCTAGTTTCCTCAGCATGCCGTTGCGTGCCCTTTGACCCACTTTAAATCATATCGCAGTGGTGCTCGCCTGCCGCCTTGATCTTGAGCTTTCCGCCGAATTAAGGCATGGGGCGAGTGCCCCCTTGTCACCCGCACGTGTGTGTGTGTGTGTGTGTGTGTGTGTAGGAGGGATGGGGGGATGAAGGGGTCTTGGGCTTGTTGAATGGGTAAGTGAGAACCTTCACGGAGGCACCACGTGGAGTGCTAATGCTAGCTTCTCACATAGCCGTGTTGGGTTGAGCGGTGCGTGGGAACCATGTAAGAGCTTGTCTGAGTTGTCACAGGGAAGCATGATGGAGCGCGCCTCCTGAGAGCAGGCTCTTAGCTTTTTGGCTTTCTTCCTCCACCCTTTTTATTTTTTTTCTTTTATTTTTTTTTTCAGTGAAATGGCTGATGGTTTAAGTCATAGCTATGGTAGAGCAGATTAAGGTGATCAGGAGAGGAGTTAGCCGGCGATCAGTCACACACTCATGCTAACTCACTGCTAAAAAAATAAGGAGGCGGACAAATTGGACAGATGAGTAGCTCAGAAGAGGTCAACAAAGGTCATATGAACACACAGGAAAAGTACAGGAGAAGTAGGATGTGAGACAGATGGACTGCTAATCCGCTGTATGGATACAGAGAGAAGGAGACGCAAACACACACAGACGGACAGGAAGATAGATAAATACTGTATATGGATACAGAGAGAAGGAGACACAGATGGAGAGATACATAGAGAGACAGGCAGATACTGTATATGACAAAAGATATATGATTACTTATACAGGGAGACACAGACAGATAGATGGACAGAACAACATGCAAATATTTAGATGCAGACATATGGAGACACAGACAGACAAATACATAGATAGATAGATAGACAGACAGACAGACAGACAGATATATGACCACCCAGACAAAGACAGACAGATGAACAGAGGCAGACCCACGGTCAGTTTGCGGACTGACCCTGAAAGACAGCGACAGACAGTGAGTGACAGGCAGATGTGGCGAGCGGAGGAATGGCATCCCAACATCCTGCCTGACATCCTGGCTGGCCTGGCCTGTCACACAGAGGGGGAGGTTAACTGGGGTCAGGTAGCAGGAGCTGGAGGTGATTTATCAGCTCTAAGGCCCTCTGTGCTTCTGGGAGCATCACCATCTGTTACAGGGCAGCACAACCGACCATCGAACACTACAACTCTATGACATGCAGCATGTGCCTCCAGATCTCCATGTAGGCTATGTAGGTTGTGTGTGTGTGTGTGTGTGTGTGTATGTGTGTGTGTGTGTGTGTGTGTGTGTGTTTGTGTGTGTGTGTGTGTGTGTGCGCGTGTGCGTGTGTGTGTGCACGTGTGCGTGTGTGTGTGTGTATGGGTGTGTGCGTGTGTGTGTACATGCATCCCTGTGTGTGTACATGCATGTGTGTGTGTGTGTGTGTGTGTACATGCATGCATGTGTGTGTGTGCACGTTGCACGTTGTCCATATCCAACTGCTAATGCTTTTCACTCTCAATGATACGCAGTAAATGTGCTAACGTTTTGAGCAGCCCCGTAATACGTACCATAGGGGCCGAGAGGAGTGTGAGGTTATTTCTGGGTCATGTACCTGAGACGTGGACGAGGAAACAGATGATGATGTCCTAGGGTGGTATAATGGGAGCGAGATGAGAGGCTGAGCGGAGGAGCCGTAATGAGCTTGATAACAAGCAAGCAAACAGGAATGAGCGACGGTAGCATTTTGGCCAAGAGATGATGGGAAACACCTGTTGCTAAGTCTGAGTGCTTTTGGCTCTCTTGTTTTTGTTTTTTTTTTTTCCCGCTTTCTGTCACTCTCGCACACACACACGGTCAAGCAAACAAATATCCAATCCAATCCAAACCCACGCAGATGTACATACACATATACACATACACATACACATACACACACATAAACACACACACTCCCACTGTACCCCATAGGCCTAACACAGACAGACAGGCAGGCAGGCAGACAAAACACATTCCTTAGCACACAGCGGATATCCCAGCCCCAAGTTTTGCTCAAGCGTGCCAGAGTCGTAAAGAGTGACAGTCCAAAATGAGACTTCGGGGGGGTGTAACTGGCATGGGCGGCTAGTTGTGGCAGAGCCATGTCAAATACAGTCTGGGCTTACGCTCTGCTTACGAGCCCAGCTGCACACACACACACACACTCCCACCCACACACACCCACACACACACACACACACACACACACACACACACACACACACACACAGGCTGGGATGGCCCCGGGGCTGCAGATACACTGGGCGCCCAGCCGGGTGGCGCTAGCCCTCTTCCCTCCGCCGTGCCGCGGTGCGCTGGGCTGTTGCGTGTTTTGATAGACGGTTGGCTGGCTGGCTGGCTGGCTGGCTGGCTGGCTGGCTCTGGGTGGGGTTCCGGGTGGGTCCGTCCATCAGTCTGTCTGTCTGTTTCCGTGCGCGCACGTATTAGCGGTCGAGCTTAGCTTCCTCATTAGCACTAGCGCGGGGCGAGTTTGCTTAGGCAAACAGGAGACAGCAGCGTGCCAGCAGACATTAACGACTAGACCCCACCGCACCAGCTAGCGTAGCGTAGCGATGAGCTCAGAGCTAGCGGCTAATGAGCAGGGTACGCTACCCAGCAAAAACAAAAAACACACACACATCACCCACCAAGTAATGGTGGGAAGAACAGAAGAGAAGAGAGACAAGGAGAGAGAGAGAGAGACAGAGACAGAGAGAAAGAGAGAGAGAGAGAGAAGGGGAAACAGGAATGCAGGGAGGGGAAAGTCCCTGTGATTACAGCATCAAAAGCAGACTGAGGTGGCTCAATGGTTGGTACTGTGCCTTGCCTTCTTCGACTCCCCCTCTTTTGAGTGATAGCATGTTCACGGCTGTAGCTGCAGCCTGCCCTCAAATATTTAATCTGGTTCAGTTGTTTGGCTACCACCATCTCCTCCCCAGTACTAGGCCTAGCTGGCATGCTCTGAACTGGTGATTGTTCCGAGGTGTTACAATGATGTATGGACTGGCCGTCAAACCCACACACACACACAGCAACAGCACTTCAGAGAGCAGGACGGGGGGATTTTCCTTCACATAAATTATCGTACCCGGCTCTCGCAACACAAAAGACTCACTCTTATCTTACACCCGCTAGGCGCTTAAAGGATTCTGTAGATTCTGTGAATTTAATATGTATACTTACTTACCGCTGCATTTAAGGTGTATCATCTATCTGTAGTCCATTAAAAAAAAATCTATACAATGTCCCTCACTAAACACATAACTCTACTTGTCATGATACGGGAAGTCTGTTTAGTGGATGTATTTTTAGTCGATATTATTTTCCAGATCAGCTTACATTAGTGTGGCGATAAAAATACTTTTTTTTTTGTTTTTTTTCTTTAGCAAATTTTGACATGGGTTGTGTTCACATTGAGGTCCACCAGGTGGAACATATTTATGACCTGTGAATTGACATTTATATGAGACATTGTTTTTGTCACTCACAGGCCACTGATAACATTGTGTTATTAACTGGACCTGAAAGTTTCACGTACACACACACACACACACACACACACACACACACACACACACACAGTTTTTTTCTGTCTGTCTGTCTGTCTGTCTCTCTCTCTCTCTCTCTCTTTCTCTCTTTCTCTCTCTTTGTGTGTGAACTTCCTGAACTAAATATGTGGAAAGGCTTAGCCGCCATTGTGTGAGTGTACGTGTGTGTGTGTGTGTGTGTGTGTTCCTGGATGAGCTAAGCAGACTGAGGGAACCCTTAATGTACTGTATGCTTTCCCCAAGTCATTTATAGGCCTGGAATAGTGAATATGTCACCCTTTCCAGTACGGGAAAGAGAGAAAAAAAATGACATTCCACTCAATTGCCCTTATCAAAATCTGGAGAGTGCATAACCTCATGATGGATCTTTTGCTCCACGGTGGGAGCTATAAAAATGAAAATGAAGTCAAACAGTTCTGCACCTCGGTGTGCACAGCTGGGCCGCTAGGCTAGGCTGTGCTGAGCTACCTCTGTCGGAAAGAGTGACATTGAAACCCCTAAAAAAGCAATCAAATGCTTTCATTCTGGTGCCGTTTGTATGCACAAGCGTCTCCAGTCCAAGATCCGAACTGAAGCTAATGCACATCCCTTGAGGTTGTTATTTGATATACAGCTCGTGGTCTGTTTGCGTATTATACATTACACGAAATTGAAATGCATAACTATTGATGCCGGTGCTGTTTATTCTGTGCTACAGGCTAAGGATATTGTGGATATTGCTCGTAGGGCTGTTTGGCTTTTGGATTAAGTTTTCAGCGGCTGCGTTCCTCTCATGCGTGTCTCCAGATTGAGTGGTTTGCTCTCCTCTCCTCCGCTCTCTCCTCCTGTCATGCACACCTCCGCCGCTCGACCCTCTCTGCTTCC
>CM059270.1:10752663-10770163 GCA_030347295.1 Setipinna tenuifilis | reverse complement strand
GTTTTTTTTGAGGGTTTTTTTTTTTGAGTGGTGGAGGGGGTGTCAGTGGGGGGTAGTGGGGGTGGTGGTGGTGGTGGTGGTGGGGGGGTAGCCAGAATCAATTAGTCATGACCCCCAAACGATGCTGGGGATTCTCACAGTGGGGACATAAGCGCGGCGCCTTGAGCGGCCACCTGCACGTCATTTGTCATATTTCACAAGGGCTGCTGATCCGCTCAACAAAACACCCCTCATTTTCCCAGACTTATGCATGCATGACAAACCCAAATAAGTAACACCAACAAATAACAGCGGATGAGCCGTACGGTAATAGCTGTCTGAACCTTGATTCTTCAGGGTAGAGGCCCCATTCTTCATCCTCCCTTCCTGCTGTAGGTATGGTGTCAATTTTGTGGCTCGTGCTGCCGATAATTCAAAAGTCATAAATAATTGTGCAAAACGAGCCGCAGGGAGCTGATGCCGAACATTTTGCTGGAGCGGAGAGAAAGCCTCTGTGACCAGCTCTGGCAAAGATGCTCTCTGAGATGAGATGCTTTCTCTCTCTCTCTCTCTCTCTCTCTCTCTTGCGCGCTGCCTGAAACAAATGACGCGGCTGCTATCTTACGGCATTAAAATGGATCTTGAATGGAGACAGATGAGGACAGAGACAACAAAAATGTAGACTGTGACGGATTAAAAAACAAAAAAAAAAGATCTGGAACAAGGTGTTGGCTAGAGGAAGTGTGGAAGTGGGGGAGGAGGAGGAGGGGGAGGAGGAGTAATGAAGAGGGAGAGAGAGATATCATAGGAAATAAAGATATCGTTGAGAACTAAGAGATAATTCAGAGATAATTCCAACTAGCCACTTTGTCTGTTGTGCAAATGATAGGGGGTGGGGGGCCTGGGGGGGCTGGGAGGGGGTAATTGGAGTGTCTGCATCCGATTACCAAAATACAAAAAAGGATGAGCCCAGAAGCCCCATGCAACACAGAGAGACACAGTCATGCTGTGGTTGGATCCCGACTCTCCCGCACCCTCTCCACTCCACTCCACTCCTCCGCCTTTCTCTTCCCAAGGCAGACAGTGCCCCCCCTCCCCACCCCACCCCCCAGTCTCACAGAGGACAAGGAAGATTACTCTAGTCCCTCCACATGAAGGGAAGAATGACTGAGCAGGTCGTTTTGTGGTGGGCCAAACACAAACGCGTTGCTCATTCAGGATCCTGGGACGGAAAACGGCGAAACGTCAACTTTCTGCCCTGAGTGTGCCACTCAGACAAAAAAAGCAAGCAAACGGAGACAAGACAAGATGGTTCCGGAAGGCAACTCATCTGCATTCATCATCTCCATTTTCATGGGCCCTTACTGGAAAAAATATATAAAGAAAAAACCACCCTTGTAACTCTAAGTGCGTCTCGCAGATCTCAGATGAGATCTCTCAGATCGCATGGCTGCCAGGCCCTCTTTTTTTCATGAGCCTTAATTGTAAAAACGTAACACTTTGCAGATGGCCGAGCTTTAGGTGGAAAGGAGTCCGACTTCCAGAAAGAATGACTTTAACCTGAGCCGAATGCCAGACGGTCTCGGAGGCTACAGTACCAGCGGATAGGAATACTATTTACAGAGAGTGACACAGGGTTGACTGTCTGATCCCAGAGTCTTTGGGCCCATTCAGAGGAGGAACAGGCAATTTTTTTTTTTTACTGCCCGTCGAGATGATGAGATCATTTGATTGCTCTCGAGTTCAACTGGAGCAAATCAATTAGAGCGGTTTTATTCGGGAGGTGGGCAATAATAAAACAGCTCCAGGAATTTCTCGACCGACTTCGGGGTCAACGCCATGACACAAACGTTGAAGTCTATGACCAGCAAGCTACTGTTTAAGTAAAATAATAACATAGCGCATTGAGGCATTTTACCACATTAATGACTTGAGCATGTGTTCACAGACTCGCTTGGCAACATTAAATTATAACAACAATCTTCAGTTCCTTTCCCCCCTTTTGACTGTGATATTTAACTGTATAATACAGTATTTATTTCTTCAAAAAAGGTCTGAAGAAATAACAAGTGGACTTTCCCTCACATTAGAAGTGCAGTTGGGAGCGAATAAAAAAACATACACACACTTAAATCTCTGTCTAGAATCAGGAGAATGGTTCCAGGAGTTGTAGGCCAGGAGTTGCAGTAGGGTGTCTGCTCCAGAGGCTGGGTGCCTGTAGAATGACTGGCAGGGCTTCGCAGCTAAGCTATGCACTCTTGTTAATGTTTGCTTGTTGGAATTAAGTGGTTGAGCAGAGGCATCATTCTCTGGCTCAGCACTGCTAATAAATACATTTCAGATGGAGACAGAAAGAAAGAAAGTGAGAAAAGAAAGAGAAGAGAGAGTGAATAGAAAGGGAGAGAGAGAGACAGAGAGAAAGAAGAGAGGGAGAGAGAGGAAAAATAAGAACTTGGAGCGCTTGGATGGTCAGGTAATGTCCCCCTCGGATCCTGTAAAACTAACACCCATTAAAAGGTGAATACCCCCCCACACACACACACACACACTCCTTCCTCTCGCCCGGTGTAGGGTGGGAACATGGCTGTGGTTGGGTCTCTCCCTTATTACCGCTCATTGATCCGCTTCGCTGACAAATACAGCACCAAGCACCCCCCCCAACCCCCCCCCCCATCCTCTTCCAAGCCTAAGCCCCCCCCCACCCCTCCACCCACCTCCAAGCCTGAGCCCCATCCGCCTTCCACCAATCCTGGAGCTGGGCGGGCGCCTTCACATACCGACAAGGAGTTGCGATGAAAAACGATCTCATCCGAGGACAAGCTGTCACCCACAGAGAGGCCTGGAGAGTCCCCACTTGCCCCCCCCCCAATCCTCCCCCCCTAGCCCCCCTCCTCGCCCCTCATGTGGCACAGCACTTTAGACAGAGCGCTTTGTGTGATGACACCTGCTCTTAGTGCCCTAAGGACCTTTAAAAACCTCTTGACTTTCTCTTCAGGCTGTGGATCACTTGGTGATGATCTGTGAGCAGTGAAGGTGCACCCTGTGGAGGTGGTCCCCCACCCCCCACGCCACACACACCAACCCCCCAACCCCCACTACGTTTGCTTGTGCGGTAAGTATGGTGTTATGGTATAGTGTAACACTCTCTGACACCCTCACACTCCTCAGCTAAGTGTTTCATGGCCATGTGCCTGTTTCGAATATTAAACGTCTCCAACTACCTTTTTGGAGTGGTTTTCCCCCTTTTAAAATTTGTAACAAATTACGCTTAGAGCATAGTGCAGTAAAAGGCATTAATGCGAATCCATAAAAGGAGAGGGAAAAAATATAATTTAAAACAAAACTACTTCACGAGGCCAGGCAGCTGTTTATGACTACATCCAGAACAGGGTTGTATTTTTTTCTTTTGGAAGGTAATGTTTTGTTACTGTTTCGAAGGTGTGCATTTTTGTACATCTGCAAATGATAAAGAAATTGCATCATGTGAGGACTAACCCAACAGCTTTTTTGTCTAAAAAAAAAAAATACAAGAAACTTTTGTCGTCCTCCCTCCCTCTCTCTCTCTCTCTCATTCACTCTCTCTCTCCTTCTCTTTCTCTCTTCTTTCTCTCTCTCTCTCCACATTCTCACTCTCCCTCTAATTAGTGACAATCTTTTAGCGATTCAGTTACACAGTAGAATGTGGATATAAATAATCTATTTCATTTTACATCTTTTAAAACAAAAATGTATACTTATGAAAACAGTGAAACTGCTACTTATAGCTGTAACATTTCACAGGGCCGGTAGTGTGTGTGTGGAGGTATACAGGCCTGTAGTCCAGGGCGGTTTCAGTTGGAAGGTTTTGCGGTGAAGAGCCATCGCATTGATTCAGTCCAGACCCCTCTTTTGGAAATGCCTTCATGTACACACGGCTATAAGTTTAACACACTCCGCTGTAAACCCAAACATCTCATTCTCCTCTCCTTTCCTCTCCTCTCCGCCCAGGCAGCCAGTGGACAGTTTCTTTTTTCTGTCTGTCTGTCTTTCTTTCTTTCTTTCTTTTTTTTGTTCCGATTTTATTTGGCTTCATGGGGAGGAGAGGAGAAGAGAGGAGAGGAGAGCAGGCAGGAGGAGAAGAGAAGAGAGGAGAGGAGGCAGGAGGGGAGGATAGGAGAGGATAGGAAAGGAGAGGAGAGGAGAGCAGAGGAGAGGAGAAGAGAGGAGAGGAGAGAAGAGTAGAAGAGAGGAGGCAAGAGGAGAGGAGAGGAGAGGAGAGGAGAGGAGAGGAGAGGAGGCAGGAGGAGAGAGGAGAGGAGAGTGAGCGATCCCCCAGTCTGCAGCTGCCTGAGCGTTGCCAGAGCTGAACTGGCATGGTGGCCCCCGTGCCGTAGGCCCATTGGAGTCACCGTGGCCTGGTTCCTGATGGGGCGCGCTGCCAAGCCAGACAGGTACCAGACTGTTGGGGCTGTATGTCTGTAAGGGGGCTTGGGGGAGCAGGTTTGAGTGGTGGGGGGGATTACAGTACGGCTTTTCACAGACAGACACAAATAGTTTTGCGATATTCCACTTGAGGGGGACGCGTACAGTACATTACATTTTCCACATCCTTTTTTCTCCCCCCCCCACCCCTCTTTCTTCTCTCTCTCTCCATTTCTCTCTCTCTCTCTTTCTCTCTCTGTGCTTTTTTCTGCTCTCAAAATCAGCTTCCCTTCTCCCTTTCTCCTGCCCTCCCTCCCTACCTCCCTTTCTCTCCCTCCTCTCTCTCCCTCTCTCCTTCTCTCTCTCTCTCAGGGTTGATCTATAAGTGGAGCCTCCCTCCTGTAGGAACCTTGCTGGCGGGCTGCCAGCTGCCCTCTCCGCTTAGCTTGCCGGCGCTATGAACCAGGTGACAGGGCCTAACAGCGGCCTGAGCCCACGCCAGGGCCTCCTAAACCGCAGGTACCTGGGGCCCACAGTCTCAGAGCCACAGCAGCCCATCACCACGCTCGCTGGGGCCAGGGAGGGAGGTGTGTGTGTGTGAGGAGGGTGTGTGTGTGTGTGAGGGGTGTGAGGGTATGTGTGTGTGAGAGAGGGTCTGAGAGGGGGATACTGTGTTGGCGGAGATGGGTGAGTGCTGTGTAGTGCGTCAGGCTCCGGGATCACTGCAGCGGTTGGATCACTGCAGCCCATGTTGGCTATCCTAACTGCACATAGCATAGGCTTCTTCTGGCCTGAGGTGTATACATACATTTGTGTGTGGGTGTGTCTGTGTGTGTGTGTGTGTGTGTATGTACATATCTGTGTGTCTGTGTCCGTCTGTATGTATGTCACACGGATTACTAACGGGAAACCCGACTAGAGATTGCTCCGAATTGCCCCAGCTGCTTTGTTTTAGAGAAAACACAACTTCTCATGTAATTATCTTTAAGAACCTCTCAAAGAATGTTAATCAGACACCGAAGGGGCAAACGCAGAACAAATGGGAACCACATGAAAGGCTGCGAGCATCATGGGCACTCTTCCCCATTTGTTTATTCTTCCCCTCCTCTCCTCTTCTTCTCTCCTCTCCTCTCCTCTTCTTCTTCTTCTTCTTCTTTTGGTGGGGTGTGTGTGTGTGTGTCTGTTCATGCATGCGTGTGTGTGTGTGTGAGTGTGTGTGTGTCTGTGTGTATGTGTGTGTGTGCTTTTCTTTGTGGCAAGCAGACAGTGTGAGGTGCAGGCCCCTTAGGGTTAGTCTGCTGGAGAAAAAAAAACCAACACAAGCCTCTGTGTGTGTCTGTCTGTTTTTTTTTCAAAGTATGTAAAAAACCCATCAAAGTGTCTCCACCATAAATAGCATGTTGTGAGAATAAAAAAAAAAAAACTTAAAAATGTCTTTCTACAAGTGACCACTTTTTTTTCTAACAAACACTTGAACATTTATATTCACATGAGTGGTTTATTTATTCACACGGTGGACCTTAGGAGACTTTAATAAAACTTAGTGCTAGTAGACTGCATCGGGCTGAAATGAGTCTTGATGTATTGTGACGACTGATTGATTTGTCAATTTGACGGGGTCTCTAGCTGCTTCTGACGGCTGGAATGTTAAAATGATGTTTTCTTTCACATAAGTGTCAGAGGAGAAGCTGGCAGACAGCAGATGGCATGGCAGAAACTTGGGCTATGAACCTCGCTGGGAAAAAAAAAAAAAAAGAGAGAGAACTCACACACAAGGGTTGCAGTGCCCGCAAAAACCATCCCGAGCCCTTTTCTGCTGCCCGAAGCCAACTGCTGAAATGCTTAGTCACTTAAACACTTAAATATGTTTTCACTTTATGACGAGGGATGTTTTGTATTCATTGATTGTGAAATGCTCTTTTGTGCTCCTCTTTTGCGGCCAGAGAGATATGTATCAGTTACGCGACGTTTGCATTCTTGCTCTTTGGGAAGAGAGTTTTTCAAAAAAAAAAGAAAAAACACACACACAAAAAAAAACAGAAAGACACAACTCACTCCACCCCCTCCTCACCCCCACCCCATCACGCACACACACACACGCACACACCACCCCCATCCTCCACCCACCCTCTTCTCCTCAGTGTTGTCCCCAGAAGATAATCATCTTGTGTAAACATCCAGGTCTTTCAACTTCGACTGGGTCCCTCAAATCTGCCCAGGCCCGGTCTCAGCAGGGCATATGTGTGTGTAGGTAAGACTGGACGGTCGGTGAAAGAATAAGACTCAAATCCTGCAGGCTCAGACCATCTGTGATGACTTAATCCCAAACTGGGGGTTTAAATGCTCGCTTTTATCAACACTCGTGGCAGGGAGAGAGGGAAAAAAAAGCGAGCAATTCTCACCTCTAATTCAAATCATTACTCAAAAAGAGTGACTGCCAAAACCACAAATAGTGTGTTATGAGAGAGCAAACTTCGAAGCCCTCATAAAACATAATGACTCTTATGACAAACTATTTATTTGTTATTCCTCTCATGTTTTATGGCTCCTTTTTTACATTAATGGACTATTTCAAGGACAGGTACTTTACATGTAACCTCTTAGCCAAACCCCACTGTGTGAGAGGGAGCGAGAGAGAGAGAGAGAGAGAGAGAGACTGAGAGGGAGAGAGAGAGAGCGAGAGCGAGCTCAGCAGACATCAAACAGGGATTAAAGTCAAGAGATGGCATGCCTGAAGATATCTTCCTGTGAGATAAAAACACCACTCAGGGCTTCCTTGATGTTTGGAGAGTGTTCTTAATTTGAACTCTTCAGACTCCCGTGTAGCCGCCTGCGTGTGTGTGTGTGTGTGTGTGTGTGTGTGTGTGTGTGTGCTGTCTATCGCGGCGGGGACAGTGAGAAGAATGAAAGTGTTGTTCTTTTCTTTGAGTCTACCTGCATGAGCGGCAGATCCCATGACGAGAGATGACAGAACAAGAGTGTGTGTGTGTTTGTGTGTAAATATGTGCTTGACATTATGACAACACAGCATGAGGCAGCTGTTTGGCAATGCTGGCTTACAGTTTTGACGATAATTATGGTGTTAATTCTTAAGTACACTCATTTTTGTAAATTTTAATATCTGTTTAAAAACAAAAAATATTTGACATTGCTTTTAAAAGACATGAAACAATTATTTTAACAATCTCTACAAAGTCTTACAGTAATATGAAATAAATAATAGCATAACTGACTAATTTTAAAGGGAAAAACATGTTTTGAGAAAACAGCCTTGACTGTAAGTTTCGAAGCCTGACAATCTGAATTGTAGCCATTAAAAAAATAGTTCTCAAGATCAGAGGTCTCACCAGAAATTTCTCCCTGAAAGGCAAACCCCAAAGAAGCAATGAATCACAACTATTACACACCACAGTGGTCAAGTCTATTGAGATATGTTCAGTCATTACCTCCTTCACATTCAGCTCCGCAATTGTAAATGGAAAAAGAAAAAAAGAACTGAGAAAGATTTCATAGACGTCCATAGGATAGCCAGACACCACAGAAGATTCCAGATAAATTTATTTGTTGAAGATGTTTGATTCAGATTTTGTTGATACTAAAAGTTGGAGAATCACTGTCTCAGAGATGGTCACTGGCAGACACTTCATAACTCAAAAAAAAAAAAAAAAAAAAAAACGAAAGGATATAAAAATACAGACAAATCTTAGCGTAATCATTTCTGTACAAACATAGAAAATGTCAAATTCATTACCTGGGATTCAGTAAAATATACACACATTTATTTATTTATTTTTTTAAAAAAGCTTTCAAGGCTGGACATTTAATTAATTAGCAGAGTAAAGTCCACTTTGATGCATGATAAAGGGTGAGCGTAACAGCCAAGTTTCCTCTGTACTCACTGTCAAAGAAAAGAGGGTGAGCGTTTGGTTTTGTTTTTTATAATTATTGTGGTGTAAAATTTATTGAAGCATTAGCACACGATGTCTCACCTAAACAAAAAGAAAAAAAAAACAAAGACAAAGAAAATAAAACCAGTTATAAGAAAATAACTTCTTCCAAGTCTCAATAAAAATCATAAAGGATAATAAATATACAGGTTGGATTTATAATGAGTAGTTAGCATTGCTGATTAAAAGACAGGATGGTGGGGCATGTAGAAAATAAATGTTTAATAGAAAAAAAAACAGAACAGTTCTTGAAAATGTCTGGCTGCCATGTTGTTTAGTTTAAATTTGACTCTGACCCCTTTCATAAAAATAAAACAAGTTAGATGCCACACTGGTGACCCCTTATTAACTTTCAAGGACAACTACATAACTGTGTTAAAAAAAAAGAGAACTTGGCTAAGGTTTGTGTGTGAACGAACACAATCTCGAAGAGGAAATGGTGCGATTCCCTTTAACAAAACACCAGAAAAGGACACCAGAGAGTGAACTGCATAGAAAGTAGTGGGCTCTCCAGCTGTCTGACTGTCACCAGCACATCAAAAAATAGTCCTATGGGGTTATTAACAGAGGAGAATAAGCGGCGAAATAAATATGGTACATACAATTTAATGATTGCATGGTTAGACGAAGTATATACAGAACATGGGATACTTCACCCACAACAAAAAACCAAGATACTGCCCATATATATTTAAAACCATTTTAACTATGATCTTATATGTTCCTTGGATATCTGAGATAATATGGAGATTAGAGTAAAATATGCTATATTATGATCAACTTGAAAAAGGTCTACAGAGCTGATGGGATCTTGTCTTTGAAAGTGCATATGTACTTAAAAAACTTTGTCTGGAAAAAAAATCTGTGGGCATTTTTTGGTATTTTTATATTTTAAAAAAACTAAAAAAATGGTTGATCTTAAAGCCAAAAATTCTTTTTTTTCAGCCATCGGCATACAAAGTATGGCGTAAAACTGTCCTCAAAAGAGTATCGGCAGAAAGAATGGATTGCTCGACATGAAGTATGAAGTTGAAGGGCTTACAGTATTTTAAGAGAGTGTGCATATTTTGTTTAAGGCAAAAAGACTTCATCTACTGTCCAGTGTAGTAACATTACTGATCCATACTATTTGCAGTGACTTTAGCTGAAGACCAACAACCAGCTTGTTTGCTGGTCAACGGATGCTGACTCTGAATGGGTTAAAGGCAGCGGAGGAAGGAGAGGGAGGAGGAGGAGGAGGAGGAGAAGGAGGAGGAGGAGGCACTGAAAGGCGAGTCCGAGGAAGCACCAGCGTTTGGGTAACGGAGTGGGTGGGGGGGTGGGGGGTGATCTGCCTCCAGTGTCTGTGTGCACTGGGAGCTGCTGGAAACTGGCGAAGCACCAGGACTTGTCCCGTATACGGACGAGCACCATGGGACAACCTCTCTCCCTCTCTCTCTGTCTCCCTCTTTCCCTCCCTCTCTCCCTCCCTCCCTCTACAACATGAGTAGGCTCTCATTATTCTGAGATGGAGCCATTCGACTCCTGGAAAGGGTAACTGCAAGGCACATTTTAAAACAGCCTGGTCAATTCTATATATGCACTACTGTGTTTTTAAACTCCACTTTGGAAAGCCAGAAGAGAATGAAAAAAAAAATCTTAGAAAATAAATATTCAATGATACTCCCAGTTTTTTTTGGAAGACACTTAGATTTCTTGTACCTATTACTTAGAAGGAAAAAAAAACAAACTGTCAGTCTTTTTGAAAATGGTATAATTGTTTAAATCTATAAATATAATTTATATAGTTTATTTTTTTATCTCTCCGCTACGTGTTTTTTTTTGTTATTTCCTCCTCCCATCCCCATTCCACTCTTCTTCTTCTTCTTCTTCTTCTTCTGCTTTCTGTCCATCTCTCTCCATTGTCTCACCCGTCCTCTCTCACACTGTTAATCCCGCTCTCTCGTTCGTTCGTTCGTTCATTCATTCGCTCACGCCCGTCGTCGTCGTCGCCATCGTGTGTGTGTGTGTGTGTGTATGTGCACACACACTTCGAGCGAGTGGGAGTGCGTTATTTGCACACGAACTGGTCCACGACTCGGGAGCAGCGCTTGCACTTGACGTAGCAGCACCAGTGGAACTTGCAGTGGCAGCGCTCCACCAGCGTGGCCTTGAACTGGTCGTAGCCGCGGCCGCAGCACATGAGCGCGCAGCCGTCCATGCCCTCCGACGTCTTGTTGCAGAGGCGGCCCTGCGTGCCCAGCGAGCCGGTGGTCTTGTTGACCATGCAGTAGTCCGGGCTGGGGTCGATGTAGAGCAGGTCCTGGCCCGTGGGCGCGCTGAACTTGTTGTTGATCTGCACCAGCTTGCCGCGCAAGTTGACCTTCATGGCGGCCGCGCTGTCGTACTTCTCCTTCAGGAGGTCGCCCACCTTGCGGAAGTCGGCCAGCTGCAGCCAGCACGTCTTCAGGCTGCACGAGCCCGACACGCCGTGGCACTTACAGGAGACGTGCGCCAGGTCCGACACCGCCTACAGGGAGGGAGAGAGGGAGAGAGGGAGAGAGAAGGAGAGAGAGAGAGATGGAGAGAGAGAGAGAGAGAGAGAGAGAGAGAGAGAGAGAGAGAGAGATGGAGAGAAGGAGAGAGATGGAGAGAGAGGGAGAGAGAGAAAGGGAGAGAGAGAGAGAGAAAAAGAGAGGAAAAGAAAGAGAGAGTGCAAGTAAGAGACAGAGGGAGGGAGAGAGAAAGTGAGAGTAAGAGAGAGAGAGAGAAAACAAGAGACAGGGAAAAAGAGAGAGAAAGAGGTGCAGGTTAGCAACAGGCTCCCTCCTATGGAATTTAACATTTACGGCACAGCACACCTTACAAAGAAGCCATGACATGCGCTATACATCACACGCACAGACACTGAGAGGAAGAAAAAAAAAAAAAAAAAAAAAAAAACATGGTTCATGGTCCATAAACATGTTGAACATCTTAAAGCTCTGACACATGTTCACATCAACATGCACAACTGACATACCGCCTGACAAAAGAAAAAAAAAAAAAGAAAAAGAAAAAAAAAAGCGGCATTCATAAAGTATGCTGTAGAGAAGAGAAGACACAGAGCAGGTCTGCCAAATCAATTTGCATCTGTATGTGAGATGGCCTGCTATGCGCTGCATATGTTAGAGGACTTGTATGATTGGTTAAGGCCCATTTACATCAAGGATGGGATGGGGAGAGAACATGCACATGGGGGAAAAAAAAGAGGCAAGTGTTTGGCTGTCTCCACATTTCCTTTGAGGTGGATTCAATCAAATGGGTAACTCCAAGAAAAAAAAAGACAGAGAGAGAGAGTGAGAAAGAGAGAGAGACATCACGATTGGATCTAGCAGAGACCTTTCCAATCCTGGAGATCAAAGCACACTTCAAAAAAAAAAAAAAAAAAAACTGAGGGCGAGACAGAGCTGTTAACCAGATGAGAAGTGATATGATAAAGATCAGAACTGGCCTAAATTCCCCTCTCTTCATCCTTTTCTTTCTCTTCTTTTTCTCTCTCTCACACACACAGACACACACAGACACACTCACTTTCTCTCTCCCTCTTGTCTCCTGAGTGATGATAGGATTTCACAGAAGGCTACGTGTCAAGCCGTCACACTGTCATTCTCCATGCTCGCCTGCGAGACAATGAGCTGTACCGTATCTCTCTCTCTCTCTCTCTCTCTGTCTCTGTCTCTGTCTCTGTCTCTGTCTCTGTCTCTGTCTCTGTCTCTGTCTCTGTCTCTGTCTCTGTCTCTCTCTCCCTCTCTCTCCCTCTCTCTCTCTCTCTCTCTCCCTCCCTCTCTCCCTCTCTCTCCCTACCATAGCATTCTCTACCAACCAAACTCCATACAACGTTTGCTTCACAAAGCCCACCATCACCACCACCACCACTTGCAGAGACAGTTGGCACTGTTGGAAAACATGTACACATGTACATGTACAGACTTCTGGCATGGCTCTTTCCCTGCTCCGCTGTAGCTATAACACACAGCGTCTGGTTCAGAACCAGGCTGTTTTGCTGATAGAGAGCAGCGACAGCAACAACAACAGGCACTGGGCTCTGGCTATGAAAATAAAATAAAACACACACACACACACACACACAGCCCCAGAAAGTGAATACATTAAGCACTCCATCACACCAGCGCAGTTAAAGCAGGCAAGGGATGCTGGCCATGGACAGCTAAATGAGTCTGATGAATTAGAAACATGCAGCGCAGACAGTGCAAACAGCCCTGGAGCCGTTTTTCTCATGAATAATAAGGCCCTGTTTCTGGACCAAAATGTCATATCTAAATAGTCTCTCTTTTGAGAGGATAATGTAGTCCAGAGCTTAATTCTCGGACTCCACACACAATCCCTCGGGAACACCTTCACCACACTGTCTTGTGTTTGTTTGGATGCTCGAAGATCTCTCTGGTGTGACTGCTGCAATATTCCACTACGATGCTCTCTAAACAAAAAACAAGGCTCTGATTGTGGAATATGCGTGTAACTCCAACACATTTTTTGGGGGAGACATCTTTTTTGTCAGTAGGGGAAAATAAATCTTTTTTTTCTCTCTCTCTCTCTCTTTTTTTTTTAAAGGATGAATGTCACATATGGAAAGATTAAAAGATTAAAAAGAAAAAAAAAAAGAGGTAATGGGACACACACCCGTCGTCCGGCCTCGTTGTTGTGGACGTTCATGAGGCTGCGTGCATTCTCGATGGAGCCCTTGGCGTAGGTCTTCTCTCGCTCGCGCGCGTCCACAAACTCCTTGGAGAAGCGGTAGCCGTAGTTGAGGTTGTCGCCGCAGCCGCCCCACAGCCAGTCGCGGGGCAGGTCCTTGGGCCGGGCCGCCCGGCTGCAGCCGCAACTGGACAGCTCGCCCTCCCGACAGGCGCGGCTGACCGCGTTGACCACCCCGGCCGCGCTGATGGCGTACGTGAACGCCGTCTCCCGGCTACCTGTAGAGACAAACAAACAAACACACACACACAGGGAGGGACGGGGAGAGGGAGGAGGGGAGGGAGAGAGGGAGGGGGAGAGGGAGAGAGAGAGGGGCCCGAGGCCCAAGTCAAACAAATCAGCCAATGGACGCGGGGAGGGGATACAGATGCACGCCCTGGCTGAGCGTCAAGGGCTTTCAAACTCAATCAGCTTCAGCGAGGTCAGATGGAAACCTTGAGTCGTTACGGAGAGCAGCCTTATGGCTGTGGGGTATAGCGAATGAGTGGTTGGGGGGGGGGGGCAAGGGGGGGTGGCGGTGGCGGCTTGAGGTAGTGATTTACTGGGTAATGTTAATGTATGGGGCTGAGTCATACAGGACGTACACTTGAACTAGGGTGGACCCACTGAGCATGGGCAAGCAGGAGAGACAGAGAGCGAGTGAGCGAGCGAGCGAGACTCAGAGCAAATGCAAAAGACAGAAGAGAGGAGAGAGAGAGAGAAAGAGGGGAGAAAAAGAAAACAAAGAATGAAAGTAAGAAAGGCCGAAAGGAAAAAAAAAAAAAAAAAAGAGGGAGCACCTTGGCAGTGTTCACCACACTTACAGATGCATGAGCAAGCAGGACAGCGTGAGAGTGAGAGCAAATGCAAAAGACAGGGAGAGAGAGGGAGAGAGAGAGAGAGAGAGAGAGAGAGAGAGAGAGAGAGAGGGACAGGCAGAGGGAGAGGAGGCAGGAAAAAAAGAGAAAAGAAAAAGAAAAGAAAGAATGAGGGAGGAAAGGAAGAAAGAGAGAGAGAGAGGGAGCACCTTGGCAGCGTGTGCTGCTCTTACAGATGCATGCATGTTGGGCTACCCTCACGCTGAGCTGACCCCAGCTCCAGCAGCACGCGGGCTGGGCGGACGGGAGGGAGAGCCAAGTCTGGCGGGCGGCGATGGGGATGGGGATGGGGATGGGGATGGGGATGGGGATGGGGATGCACGGCGGCAGACTTGAGCCTCATAAATCCAGCGGGCCGCTGGCCACGGCGCGCCACAGCATGCTAACCCACAACACCTGGAGGAGGCCCCCCGAACCTGCCCCCTCCGCCAACAACCCCCCACCCCCCCTCTACCCACCTGACCCCCACCCCACTACCCCCCCTCTACGCAACCCCCCCACTCCCTCCTTCCCACCTCTCAACGTCTCCCAGCCCTGAGGGGGGCACCGGTACGTGCCTTAGGTCAAACTTTGCCCCCTGGTGGTGAAGGCCTGCACCTGCAGCAGCAGCACTTCATCCTGACACACTTCTCCCCTATCGCTGTAGTTTAATACCGTTTCGTAGAGAGAAAAAAGGTGGATGAATACAGTAAAAAAAGATACATATAAACATATATATATATATACTGCTGCTACTATGATCCTCACCGAATTAAAGGTCAATAGTCTCATGTTTGAACCCCCATGTGCCTGCCCACTTATCATACTGTCACAGTCCTGCAGATAGGAGACCGGAGTAGAGGAAAGGAGGGGTGGGGGTGGGTGGGGCATGGGCGGGGGGGGGCGAAGTGGAGGGAAAATATGAAAGAAGCAGTGCAGAGACATTAGTCCAGTCAGCAGGCAACAAAGGTCAACACTGCCAAAGAGGGGAACAAAATAAACAGACTGAAAACCTGTCTCTTAAATTTAGTACGCTTCTCCCTGGAAACCAGACTCCAGATGAAAATACCAGAATAAGGAGTACGTCTGAATGAGCGAGAGCAAGAGAGAAAGAAAAAGAGGGAGGGAGTGAGTGTAAGCGAGAGGAGAAGGAGGAGGAGGAGAGAGAAAGCGAGAGCGAGAGCGCGCGAGAGAGTGAGCGGGAGTGAGTGAATGAATCTTATCCAGATGGGAAGGGTTGTTTCGTCCGGGAGGGCCGGCCAAAGGGAAGAGAGAGAGAGAGAGAAAGAGAAAGAGAGAGAGCGAGCGTGGTTATTACTTTCTTTTACCGTTTGGGATTCGTCGGAGGAGACAAGCCTAATAGCGAAGCTGTCGACAGACAAGCTGTCCTCAACCCGTTCTGACACTGCACCCATTTCCCACCCCCAGACCCACGTCTCGCCCCCTTCCACCACCTCCTACCCCCCCACCCCCACCCCACCCCCACTTTACCTCACAACCCCTCCCTGCGAAGCGACGCATCCTCCCCGCAGCAGGGGCCTGCCAACCTGGGCATGCACTGCCAGATCCCCCAGCCTCTTCTCTGGACATCGCCCATCCATCACGCCGACAAGTGGAGATGGATGATCCCTGCACTCTCAGGGCAAATACCTTCTTGGCACCGCAGAGGCCCAATATAAGCTCTCGCTCTCCCCCTGTTTTATGAAGATGCATTTGCAACAAGTCATGTTGACATGACGAGCAAAAAGGGCCAAACGCACACAGGGACGCACACTTTTCGCATCCCCAGGAGCTAAACCAGCGAAGGAACTCATTTTCTAAAAAAAAAAACAGGCCCCCCTTAATCCTACACCTAGAATGCGCTGAACCCAACAGCTCGACAGCCTTTTTTAAAATACAGTCAACTATATGCCCTCAGGAGGAATTTCCCAAATGTAAACACGGGTGTTTCTTAAAGGGGAAGGGTGGGCCAGGTTGGAGAAAGTGCCATGGCACGGTAACCCTTGGCGAGGAGAGGAGAGGAGAGGAGAGGAGAGGAGAGGGGACGGGACCTTTAAGCGTGGGACTGTGTACATTAGCAACATCATGGGCACGAGCAGGCCAAGCCAGAATTTCCACCCTCATTTACACACGAGTGCATCTGGCCCTGCCCCAGCCTCATCTCGACTTCAATAAGGTTTTAAAACGCACGTGTTTGGGACATGACCACACACAAACACATACACTAAGGCACACTTACACACACTAAGGCACACTAACACACACTAAGGCACACTAACACACACCAACACACAATTACATAGTCTATATAATAATATGTAGACCAATACATCTATCAGCTTAAGATGTTTTCAACTTGCATTCATTTAAACACGCCTAATAACCACAATAACTTGAATTTCACGAGAGTAGTCAATGTCCCATTTATAGAAATATACACACACACAGGGGTTGAAGGGGTGGGGTCTGCTCTCAAAATTTGCTCGGAGTCTATAAGGTTTTTGCTACCACTTAACCAAAAGCCCTCTGAATGGAAAGAGAGAGAGAAAAAAAGAGGCTCAAATACTCCAGTGAAAATGCTCCAGTTATTTACAGGAGCCGAAGTGTATAGGACTGCAGACTTGAAAGAAAAACAGCCATAAATGCCACCGCTAAGCCTCCTTTACAAGAGCCAATCTGGTAGCATTAAACGTTTGACAGCGCCCATAGAAACTACATCACCGCACCGCCAATAACCAGCTTCTCCCGACCACCAATAAAACGCACCGGATGGCGCGCCGTAAGGTAGGCTACCTTGTGCCGTGTGGCGTTGGGGCAGACTGTAAACGCATAACGTCACACCCATGACGATCCGGCCCTCGGCAGTATCCCTGGGAAATCTGTGTGTGTGTGTGTGTGTTTTTGGGTGTGTGTGTGTGTGTGTGTGTGTGTGTGCTCTGCCCTGTCCTGCCCATGGCCGGACGAGGCGTGTTGGATGTGCTTGCATTAACTTTAAATACAGGGCAGGCATAAATTTGGGGGAAACGCAATTACTCACCATTCTCAGTGTCAGGCACGAGCCATTTCGAGGGAGCCCGCACTTGATTTATTCGCAAGACCTCACCATAAAACTATTTCTTAACCACAGCTGCTAAAAATGAGCAGTTCCATGTGCGCCCCTATGCATTAAACAAGGGAGGTGGTGGTGGGGGGGTGAGGTAGGGTGGGGGGGGGCGGTCGAGGATTCGCTCGGGCCCTACTCTGCTCCGCGCCTGCCTCAGCTCAGACGAGGGCCAGCAGTGGCGTGCCTCCCTGGGCTTTGGGACGCACCGCGGGCCGGGGAAGCATGCGTGCGAGCCTACGCCACTCACACACACTCGCACGCACACACATACTCGCTAGCCGCACGAACATACTCACACACCCACACACACATGCATGTGCATGAACACACACACACACACACACACACACACTCTCTCTCTCTCTCTCTCTCTCGCATGCGCATGAACACAAACACACACACACTCACTCACACACACGCATGCGAATGAACACAGTAAAACACACACGTACAGAAAAACACACACACACACACACACAGAATGAGACTCGAGCAGG
>CM059270.1:10737663-10747663 GCA_030347295.1 Setipinna tenuifilis | reverse complement strand
AATAAAAATTCCACAACAGAAACTCGTTTCCCCCAGGAACACCACAAAAGAAATGTTTACTAAACTGGCATAAACAACCAGTGTTGCCCCGAGTGGGTAATACGCACGAGCAACAATATATAGAAAATCGAAAGACTATTACTGCCACATTTAGACGAGACATTTAGACTGCTCGTTTTTAAGGTAATTCCTCCTGAGCTGGGGTTGTGCAGTCCTGCAAAGGGCCCTAACAACGCGCCCGTCTGTTTCCTTGGTCTCGAGACCAGCCGCTTCATTCCTGCAGGTTAAGTTTGAGCACTGCGGCGGTGCAGAGGTTTGCTGCAAAGCACAACACATCTGTAATTTTAGAGGGGTTGTTTTTTAAAAGGCTCTCTACTTTTTGTATAGCTTACAAACAGAAATGATCCATCTTAGTGATAATTTACATTACGAAAATTGTCGTTTTTTGAGGAAATTTACATGGAAATGTGGCAGATCATTTTACACTGTTAAAACACACTGCTAGACAAAGACGCAGAAGAGCCTAAATAACAAGTATTTCATTTACCGCTTCCTACAACCATTTTCATCAAAACAACAAAAGTTCAAGCAACGCAACATTTATTCCAAGAAATTATTCTAGATGTCCTTCCAACACATTGCCTGATTTGTTGAAAAAATTAGCCATCAAAAAAAGTAATATTATTTGAGCTCGTAATATTTACTCTCAAAATATTTTGTTCATTTGAACTCAGTCACCTCTGGCTGTCATAATTCATCTGAGATATTTTTGGACGTGCGTATTGGTCATACAGAGCCAAGAAAATAGGTAAAGTAGAAATGTCGGTTAATTAAACTGACTGCAAATACTGACACATGACAGACCTACACGTTTTTCTTATTAGAATGAATTATTCAGTCAAAATTTAGCGAATGTGATTGTAATTGGGCCTACATTTCCAAGTGAATTTCAACACCATTTCAGAATCACGCAAAACCTCGCCAGGCTCTGCAAAATTTCGTTTTTAATTGACATTTTACTGCAAATAGTATTACATTGGTTGAGAAAAGGGTAACAAATTAGTGGTTAGACAATTTTCCCTTAGCGCGCCCTTAGTGCGATGCGGCTGCCAACTCTCCAATTTGCATCTATTCCTGATTCTGGAGAGAAAAGTATTAGAGTAATTTGTCATGGTTTACATTGTCCAGAGTTTCGTACGAAGGAGAAACCGGGCCTCCCTAATAATCATTAAATTCTCCGCCAACTTCTGCATCACACGGGAACATGTGCTTTTATTTTAGACGTTTTAATCCCTCTGATAGGATCTTTAGAATTCCCCGCACTATTGCTGTTCGTTTATGTGAAAAGGAGGGAATAGTATAGCTCAGCGGGTATAAATACACTTAAATAAATCATAGTCCATGAGACCCCAAGTGCTATCAGGTGGGCTAGACATATGACTGAATGTCCTGTACCTAAGAGTCCTGTTATGGAAAAGAGCGATAAAGCGCACAATATGCAGGCAGTGTGGTGCGCTTAAGGCATGGAAATCGTTTCTCTAATAAAAAAAAGAATCTACATGTTTAAACGCATCAAGCTTTTCTAGTGGAGGGTTGATGCGTGCTAGAGCAGAGCAGAGGTGTAGACTGACTCCGAGTAGGAGACCTAAAACAGGACAGATCATAACTGTTAACCTGTCATAACACCAACCAAGACGATAAAACAGATCATTGAGTTCGGCATTGCCCTTAACTCCCAGTGTGTGAGAGAGAGACAGAGAGAGGGGGAGCGAGAACGAGAGAGAGAGAGAGAGAGAGAGAGAGAGAGCGGGGTGCATGGCAGGTTTGCAGACAGGCCCTAGCCGAGGTCGACTTTTCAGGTGCACGTCGTTGAAAGAGCAGAGTAGGAAGACAACACTTACTTATACATCGTCCAGTGGCGGAATCATTCAAGATATATTGCTTGAAATGAATTTCTGAATATCTCTTAAGTCAAAAAGTACAAATGGTCGGATAATTTCTTTAAAACAATTAAGAGCTGCATGAATACCCAGCATAGTATTTTATATAATTACGCACATAACATTACATGTAGCTCTTTGAAATACTTTTTGTCGACAGTACGTACCAGTTTTACCACTTTCCAGTTTTTCATTATTCCCACAACAAATGACTAGGCCCTTGAAAATACAACAAAACTTAAATCGACATTTTCTAAGACCACTGCTTTGGACACAAGCAAAGTTAATTGGTGGCGTTCACAAAAAAAGTGAAAACATAAAAATTCCAAAAAATATCAGTATAAGAAATGACATACATTTTCATACAATAACCCCCCAAAAATAAATAAATCATAAGACTTAAAATGACAAACGAGCAATGTTTGCATTTTCATGTCCATACACAAAATTACAATGCAATAATCAAAGTGACTTAAATAAAAAATTACTTTGCCACGAAATCCAACGGATGAGCTGTGCGTCAAAACAGTGTTCGGTGTCAGAGTGACGGTGACCCCGTTCTTCGACGTCTGAGAACACACATATGAATACTCATTGTTCTAAAGAGGGTTGCGACGGTAAAAACCTCGGACGACATTCCACCAGAGGGAGCCAGCCCAATAAAGTTGGCAAAATATAGCCCACTATGTATGTATGGGGCTGACGAGCGTGGGGGACCCCAGCAAAAAAAAAAGTTTTATTTTAAGAATCCTTGCTCGATTGTACAAGCTAGGATGTAATTTTAGAAAACTTAATGCAGATGCAAAAGTTTACAATTAAATTCATCAAAACTTTTTTTTGCTCAGACAGCTGGATGCATGAACTAGTACATAAAGCAATATTTAAAACGCAAAATGATGAACAACCTCGGCGAGAGGAGGAAAACTTACCAGGAGGAATATGTGCTTCTGCAATGCAGTAATCCACTCTTTCAGAGATGGCTATCAAACGATAAATTCCAATGCAGCAGCAAAAGTTAAAGATTTCCAAATGTGTGTGGCTATTCCCCCCTAGAAAATGCAATCCAGGGCGCAGTGAAGAGGAGGGAAATTATAGGAAAGACCCCGTTCCTTAGGAGGTAGAGGTTACCAGCCGTCTGTCGTCGTCTTGCCTTTCTTGGTGTGGGTAAGCTGACATGAGACGGAGTGAGACGGGAGTGTGAAGGGGGAGGCTATTTACAATGTCCAAAAGCAATCGAAATAATTAGTGGCTCTCACAAACCGTGGGCGTGATGGTGCGGAAACGCTTAATGACAAATAAAATATTCACGAGTGACTAAAAGTATTGTTGCCTGGTGCCTCAGTGATGAACTTCTACCGGTGCTATAAAAATGTTTTTGTCTGTTCTCCAAATTTAAGTGAGCGAGCCTCCCGATTTTAGTTACAAAACCGAATGCAACGAAACCAATGATGGTAGACGAAATATATCCAAGTGCTCGGAACTCTGCATTCGATATGCTCTCTACCTGCTGAAACATCCATACGGGTATCTTCGCCCCAAACATGAAGCAGCTATTCCAACCTCCATTCTGAGTAGAACGTCAAGAAGTCTCCGCGGGTCGCCCAAATTCTGGGTAAACTGTTTGTGGAAGTTTGTAGTACCTTGAAACCAAAGATACCTTTCCAATATCCACGTCTGAGATTCGAAAAAAGTGCCGAATGACAGCTACGGTCTCCCAAAAGCCTAGTGCAATGGTGTTACGTCCAGCTCTAGCGCGGAGGAAAGTTGCTGATCGAGGTGGAGGACGGAAAGGTGCGCTATCGGAGATCCCCCTGAACACCGGTGAAATGAAGTGTTCTGCACCACAGAGCTTCGGTCTACAGCTTTGTCACCTGCCCTCTTGCCTTCCTCTCGCAACTAGAAGATCCTGCCACTGATGCACGCCGGAAAAACCTACCCGCTGGCGCATGCGCTTAAGGGGACTTTTTTTCTTCCAAACTTTGCCACAAACTTCCCAGAGTATTAACAACCGAGAGAAGTCGGATTTCAATTCTCTAAATCTTTAAAGTGGAACTGACATTAGCCTTTTTACAAAGGAGACATATCAAGAAAACGACAGTAAGGTTGCTATTTTACTATGCCAGAATGTGACCAAATCAACTTGAAATGAACATTTTACATTCCATATAGTTTGTCTTGAATAGTTATGCAGGCGAGCGTACGTTCTTGCACTAGAAGTTTTTAAAAGGAAACGGTACATTTTATGTTTGTCAGATTCATAGAAAAAAACTTCAAGTAGTCTAGTCGCTATTCTGCCTACAAAATGACAACCTATCAAAAGTAGGCTACATGATGCCCAGTGTTTTTCTACAGGTTAGGATGTTCACAAATATGTGTAGTCTGTAGGACACAAGCAGACGCTGACTTTGCAATATACTGCAACACAAATAGATTTCAGCGACTTCACCGACGGAATTGTCTTTCTTTGATGAACAACAATTACCGTGTCAAAGGTCTACAGTGCCGCTGAGTCTCCCCGACTTGAGAATTAGGCGAAATTGTAAAAATGGGCGGAACGGCCTATAACAAAACAAGCCTCTCTATTACCTAAAATAAACTCATAAAGTACCTGGGGCTATTGCGCCATCCGTGCCAAACCGGAGTTTTGATTTTCGAGTGCACAGTATCAAGTTACACCTCACTTAAACCTGAAGAACTTGGGCGAGACAGTTTGCTTATGCAAACCAATCTTCTAAATCGCATATATGTATGCTTAGGTATTATGGCAATTTCTGTTACTAATATGCTATCGCTGAACACGTTGGAAAACATGTATTGAAAAGATATTGGACTAAGATTGAGAGAAAATTGCATGCTGTGTGTCTCGCCCGTTGCTTGCAGCAAAGTAAAGCTTTCTTTGATTCTGAGTTCTGACATCACGCATTAAATGTGGGCTATCTAAACCAGTTTTTACTTGTCGGCAGGAGGCTTACAAACAGTACTCCTAAGTAATTATTCAACTTTGGTGAGATGGTGTCATTGTGAGGAGAAATATAGCATTTTTGGTATTTAATGAACAATTTTGTAAGCTAAACTCTGGAAAATAGCTGGAGCATCAATCAAAATAATAGTTTGATTTACGTTGTTTTTGTACGGCTTCAATATTAAGTTAAAATTGCTGTTAAAAGCATAATTAAAGACAGCCCTAAAATGAAGCTCATCACACAAATCGGTGTTGACATTTATTCAGTTATTTTGTTCCCTGATGAGTCACTCACATGCAACCCTATAATGCTAACAAATCGTTTCCTTGCTTGCTCCATAAAATGTTTTTTGAATAATTAATTCTCATGATTCAAGATGCTGTACGTTATGCATTCATATGTGCTTTAAAGTACCTGTGAAATGCTCCAAAAGGAGAACACACACACACACACACACACACACTCACTCACTCACTCACTCACTCACAAACACACACACTCACTCACTCACTCACACACACACACACACACACACACACACACACACACACACTCACTCACTCACTCACTCACTCACACACACACACACACACACACACACACACACACACACACACACACACACACACACACACACACACCTCACAGAGTTGCCCGTGCCTGTTCAAGGTTACAATCTACATGCCATAAGTTAAGAGTAGGACTCCAGAGCACTCAGTGTTTTTTTTTTTTTCTTTCTTTCTTTCTTTCTTTCTTTCCTTCCCTGAGCGCAGCCTTGACTTGGTCTTGGACATAAATCTACTTGAGTACACTGCACTGATTGCACAGCACTCTGCATCAATTTGAAGGAGGATAACTACCTGATATTACCTGAGGAGTCGGAGGCCACCTGGATGTGACCCAGGCTCAGACCCACACACAAAAACAATCCCAGAATGCCCCGATTGTGCACAAGAGGAGCTCTGGAGGAGGTCCACAGGGTACCCCCACCCCTCCACACACACACACACACACACAAAACCCCCCATCCCGGGCTCCCAAACTCCTCTTTTGTTTCAGATTCCTTCAAAATGGGACACTGTCATCTCTCTCTCCGTAGAGCACAAGCCAAACGTTTCAGAGGCCAGTGAGGGAGAGGGAATGAGGGAATGAGCAAACGAGCGAGCGAGAGAGGGAGCAGAGATATATGGGCCCAAAGCACACATAGAAACGTGAGGAGCCTGCACTGCACACTCACTGACGGGAGAACATTTTTTTAAATCGGACTAAGAGGAGAGAGATGTTGTGATAGCGTCCTGTCTCTTCCATCCCCAAAGGCATGCCCGGGCCACTCGCCCCTCTGTCATGTGCATGTACACTCTGCTGGAGGCTACATGACTCAGACCAACCCCCTCGGGATGTGTCAAGGAAAAATAGGGGTTTGTTTGGACAATGTATTAAATTCAAGTGCTTAGTGCTCGGTGACCTATGAACCCCGGGCACTTTACTCTGGAGGGGCTTGACTTTGAGGTGGTTGTTGACTAGCCGGCGAGGGTTGTCGCTCTGCGGTCGCCTGAGTGTGTTTTCTGTGAGCCGGAGAGGTTTGCTGTAAAGCTCCTTGAGAATCCTGGCTCCTTGTGGTTTGTTATGATGCGAGAGATGGTTACGATTGCTCACTCTCTGAATTCTTGTCTTTGTTTCAGGGTGTGTATGTGTGTGTATCTCTCGCCTCTTCCTAGCTGTCTGTGTGTGTGTGTGTGTATGTGTGTGGACATGTGCATGTGTGCATGTGTGTCTATGTGTGTGTGTGTTTGTGTAACAGATGCCACCGGATCAGATTCTGAGGAGATTGCCATTGTGTTGTACCAGGGAAGAGGGGAGCGCTTGTTTAGAGGCGTTAGGTGAAAGAAAAGCCTTCGAGGGGTTATCAGTCACTCCAGCGAGCGATAGAGTAGTGGAGACTGAGGAAGGAGGAAGAGAGAGGTATACATCAAGATGAAGCGATGCAGAGGAATGTAAACAAGTGAGGGCCAAGAGGAGTGCACCTTATATAATTTCTCTCTCTCTTTTTTTCAATCAAAAAATCACTTCATGGCACTGCCACTTTTTAATCCGTCTTCACCAGAAATTCTCATTTCATCCTCACCCCAGCTATTGGAATCACCTTTGACACATTTCAGTTTTGGTTTTCTACTCTGCACCACACTAGTATGCAATTGCACACTGGCCCATTCATGCACACAATTAAATTATGTTGTTCATATGATCAAGTCATTTGTGAACAGTAACCATGAAATGATAAGATACAATTGCCTTAGCAGTGTTATGTCATACGAAACTCTTATTTATTTTTATACATAGCTGCAACTGTGTGTGAGTGTGTGTGTATTTGTGTGTGTGTGTGGAGGGTGGGTGTGTGTGTGTAAGGGGTGTATGTGTGTGTGTGTGTGTGTGGGGGGGGGGTTACATGTTTTCATGTGTTTCCACTGAGTGGCTGAAGTGTGATTAACCATGGTGGATCTGCGGCTATTTAAGCCAGACTAGTGGCATAGCTGGACAGTGATCTCATCCCATTCTAACCACCCCCCTAACCACTGACCTCCCAGACCACATCCTAATCACAACCACACCATCACAGCCCGACCACCACCCCTACTAACTCACCCCCCCCACCACCACCTCACACACACACACACACACACACACACACACACGCACACACACACACACACATCATAAAGAGGAATCCCCTAGTATAACTCCTAAACCATAATCCCCCCACCACACACACGGACACACACACATTCACATCACCACATCTTAATCACAAACATGCAACCAAAGACCCACGCCTTACACACTACACTACACACACACACACACACATACACACGCACACACTCTCCCAAAGAGATATGGTTCCAGAAACAGTGAGAGTGGGAGAAGTGAATTGAAGGACATTAAGGCCTCTGAAATAGGGGTCGACTGCAGTGAGTCACTCACTCACATCTTCATCTCCGCGTGTGGAACGCACTCCCCCCTCCTGTGGAGCCATCCCCAGCCCTCTCACAGGGCCATTCCAGGGCTGACCACAGCAGAGTGCCTCTCGTAGCGGCCCCGCCGCCGAGTCCCCCCCCCCCCCCCACCCACCGCCAACCCACTCCCGTGATCTCGCTGCTATCACTCCACCGCAAACACTGGCTCTTTCCCAGAAGGCCTTGCTCTAATCGCTCCGTGTCCCATCATGCCGTCAGGCAGTAAAACATGTTGTTCTCACTCTGACTGATCTATTTGTTGTCCCCAATCAGCGGCGTCTTTCCAGATGCCTCCACGCTGACGCGGCCGTGGGCCGTGTTTCGCAGCATAGCAGCCGGCGAATTCCCCAAGACTCTCGTCTCCGAACTGGATTTTTTTTGCTGCAGCGAGCTCCCACCCCACCCATATGGTCGAGACGGAGGGTTGCCCAAATGCACGAGCGCTTCACGCGTCTCTGAGTTCACTGCAGCTTTTTTTGTCGCGCGCGCTAATTGGGTGAAGTATTGCCAGTGCTGCATGAATGGGCCGCACCATGTGAACGAGACATGACACACACGTCACGTTCATAGCATCTCGCCGAAAAAATAAAAACGCCCTGCCACGTTGCCCTCGGAATCGACAGCAAAGTGATTGTGTCACCCTCCTTATCCGCCCTCCAAGCCCACATACCCCCCCCCCCACACACCCACACACACACACCCGCCTGCTTCATCTCATTCAACGCAGATGTAGCCGTCACAGTCGATGCCCGTCTCAACTAACATCCTGACAGCCTTTTGCAAACTGACTGCAATTAAGCAATTTTTTTTTCTCAATTCTTCCTCCACAACTGGATCCCCCACCGATGCGATCCCAAGGCTCACTTTCACCCAAGAGGAAGGCAGAGGCCTGTGCCAGTCGATGCTGCTGCCCTGCACGAGAACCACTCACTCACTCACTCACTCTCCCCGCAACCCCTGAGCACATCAAACCACCAATCTTCCCCCTGCCACCCACCACCCTGTACTACACCCCCCCCCCCCACACACACACACATACATACCACCCCCATCACCCACCCCCCCTACCCCCCCGCTCTCCTGCGGGTGCAAAGCTGGGCAACATCTGGGTGAGTTTATGAGGGACAGAGAAGGGGAGCTGGAACCGTTTCAACAAGAGAGCGAGAGCTCAAGAAAGATTGTGTTGCGTGCATGTGTGTGTGTGTGTGTGTGTGCGTGTGTGTGTGTGAGTGAGGAGGGGGTGGGAGTGAACATATGTTATTCTTTTGTATTTTGTATCAATCACTTAAAGGTGGGTGATTTTTAAAGAAACAGCAATGTGCCCATATTAGAGACGTGATAATGACTATTGTTCTGTTGCGCTGTGTGCATTTAAAAGCCGGTCGTCTCCTCTAAACAGAGTGGGGCAGCCAGACTTGGTGAATTAAAGAAAAGCAAACGTTTATTGAATGAGCAGAAACAAGCAGAATGTTCCAGAATGCCTCTCCGAGGCTAAAATGCTTATGTATCTTTATGTATCTTGCAGATCTGTCAGTTGCACAAACACCTCAGTGAAATTACTAGAGGACAGTGACACATGCCCATAAGCCCTGTTCAAGGGCAGAAAGTCCAGTACTGTACTGTATATTAGAAATAACATGAGTCTGAACATGCCACACGCACACACACACATACACACGCAGACACACACACAGTCATACAGAAAATTCTGTCTGTCATAAACATGCACACGTACATACACATACAAGAACCACATACACAACAGTACACACACACACACACACATACACAACATTACACGCACGCACACACACATACACACACACACACACACACAAGCTTACACACAACAAACAATGCTGCCCTTGTCAAGACTTGTCATCTTAATTTTGCCTGTAATTTTCTTCTGTCGTAGCATGTTTTACCCGCTAGATTTGTGGGTATGCTAACCTATAACCTGCACACACTGTAAGCCATGTGCAAACACTTCACTGCCTTCCCATTTGTGTACCGGGGAGAAGAAAGACATAAACATAATTCAGAACAGCATATTCTTATGTAGCCCCGTATATCTAAACATAAC
>CM059270.1:10702663-10730163 GCA_030347295.1 Setipinna tenuifilis | reverse complement strand
GGCGCCCCCTTGACTGTGCAAACAGCTTTCAAAATAACCAGCCCTTCACTGATGGCTTTAAAATCAGCCTGGTTGGTCTTTGGAGGAGGGAGGGAAGGGAGGGAAGGGAGGAGGACAAATAAAACCATTGTGTTTATGCTTTTCTCTCTCTCTCTCTCTCTCTTTCTCCCTCTCTGTCTTTCTCTCTCTGTCTCTCTCTCTCTCGCTGGCTTTTCATTTTTTCTTTTCCACCAACCCTCAGAAAAAGAGAGAAAACTCTTATGGAATTCTGAGGAGACCGTGAGCCTGTCCGTTTCCTGTCCAGAGCTCTTTCGGGTGATTGGCTGCGACTCTGTTCTTCCAGAGCCATCCATTACGGGCTGTAAATAAATAAACATCTGAGGTAATTAAACGGGGTGCCATCATTTGTTATGCAATGGGAAAAATACGCGACTTGGGAGAGAGAGAGAGAGAGAGAGATCGGGGGTTGGGGGTCGTGGGTCGGGGGGAGAGGGGGTGGGGAGCAAATGAACAAGAGCGAAAGGTAGTGCTGAGGTGATTTTTTTCCTCAGGTTACCCTCCTGTCCGCTGTCTCCCACTTAAATTAATGATTTCGGGGCCCAAGAATCAACAAATAAGGCGCGGGGGCCCCCCCTCGTCGTCATAATGGAAAAGGCCCCAGGTCTGGGGGGGTGGGGGTGGTGGGTGGAGCAAGGGGGATCTGCTCCAGTGCAGCTCCGTCAGCACCTCACCAACAGCAAACAAAAACCCCACAGCACAGCACAGCACAGGAGAGCAGAGCAGTTTAAATCTGAATACTGTGCTGCCCTAATAGTAGATTGCATACAAACACACACACACACACACACACACACACACAGACACACACACACACACACACACACACACACATACACAAACACAGACTCACACACACAAACACATATGCACACATACAGATAAATGTACTTACAGACACACACACACACACACACACACGTGCATACACACACGCACAGGCAATGCAGGGGAGTTTGTTGCATGCAAAGACACTGGAGGACAACATTAAGTCAGATGGGTTGTGTACCGAATGTGTACCACAGGCTGGGAGTGGCCCTCAACATATGGAGCAGATCGTATTCTTCTTGTCATTTCTAAGAGCAAAAGATGTGCTCGGTTTGTCCTGTGTGTGTGTGTGTGTGTGTGTGTGTGTGTGTGTGTGTGTGTGTGTGTGTGTGTGTGTGTGTGTGTGTGCGTGCGTGTGTGTGTGTGTGTGTGTGTTTGTTTGGACTTAAAATATATGTGTGTGTGGACAGAGATTTTTGAGCATTAACCACATGTGTCCACCCTGCATACCGCAACCATGTGCATTGTATACATGTCCGTGTCCAGCAAGCATTCTTATATTTATTAAATTATATGTCTGTTATCAGATTTATGCCACCTTGCAACTTCTACCCAACTTGGGTTAGATGCCAGTAAAGCTTTCTCCCGGTAACTCATGATAACATCTGGCTTCTATATACACACTCCAAAATACACTAGCTCTAAATTTAGACTGCTGCCTAGCTCTGCTCCGAGCTTCTCTGTGTTCCTGGCTTTTAACCAGTGGTGGCCTGGTGACTTACTTAACTTAGCTAATGTCAGGGTTTATGTTCATGCTTTGGTCTACTCTTAAACTTGACCCTTATCACTGCTATGCCATAACTGCCCCCCCAGGGCCATGAATCATAGACCCCCCACCCCCACCCCCCCGCCAACCCCTTGCAGTCGAGGACATGAATACTAGTCTGGTAACCTTATTGCTTTGAACAAAACTAAGTTGAGTAGAAAGAAAGCTGCCGTAAATGTTTCATTGTTCCAAGGTGATTTTTTGGGTTTAGGATATATATCTGAGATAAAACAAAAGAACATACGATATCTTTTTGATCAAGAACATATGATAAAAACTCCTATTAGACCAAACACGACATGCTTGCGTAGCTCGTATTAAAAAAAGAAAATGTAGCAAATCTGGCCTCCACTGGCGTATACAATCAGCCATTCACTTCATCTGTCTGGGGCGGTCCCTGCCCTGGCAATGTTTTGAAGAGTGCCTGGGCAGATCAAATGCAGCATACTTAAAGCCCCGTTTTTTTTTCTTTCCCTCCCTTGCTGAAGCCCATGACGTATGTTTCGCTTCTCACGGCTGCTCTGAGGTCAGTCCCTGCGGTCGGGTGGCAGCAGAGCTGGGCAGGGCTGGGAGAGGGGGGAGCCCGTCCGCACTGACTCCCAAGCAGCCCTTTTCTGGAGGAGGCCAGGCGAGCCGAGCCCTGCAGAGCGGAGCGGAGCGCAGTGGGGCCGACAGAGGTCTGTTTATCCCTGAGCTGCGGGGTAATTAGGGGCTGGAGCTGCTGGAAGATCAAGGTTGGCAGATCTGAGCGTGTTAATCACAGGTTGTGGCCGCTGGCTAACTAACACCTGGGGAGAGGAGAGTAGGTTTCCTCCTTTTCCTCCCCTCTCTGGCCCTCCTGTCTCCCTCTCCCTCTCTCTTTCTCTCTCTCTCTCCATTTCCCTCCCTTTCTTCCATCGTTCTCATTCTCTGTGCAGAAGATCTGACTCCAGAAGATCTATTTTGCTTCTGTTCAGTGTTCTGCTATGTTCCTGGCGCACATGACTGATCTGTGACCTTGAGAATGCTTTGCTTTATCGCTCCTAGTTCCTCACTCCCCTATCCCCATGTTGATCTGCCTACATCCTCTCACTCTGATCTCAGGCCAGTTAGTCTCGTAGGGGTTTCTCTCAGACGCGCTGGTGCTCTGGAGTTTGCCTTGCCTGGCAGGAGTTCATTAGTGTTAGTCAAGCCTCTTCGTTGTCTGCTCGCGACTGAAGGAATTTGACACGTTTGAGTGGCGCCAAGAGACAGAGAACATCTTCTTTGCGCTGGCTGCTGTAATATTTGCTGGCTAATTGAGCGGACCCTTTAATAGGCCAGTTAAAGTGGAGTCCCGGCTCCTCCCATCCACTCAAAGCGCTCATGTGTGAAGTGGAAAAATGAGCTCTGATCGCCTCCTCATTCCATAGCAAAAAATACCCATGAGCCTCCTCTGCCTGATGGATGGCTGTTGAGTCACGGGGACCTGTGAGGTGACCATTTTTTCTCCTCCGTCTCTCTCTCTCTCTGTCTGTCTTTCTATCCATCGCTCTCTTTCTTGGCAACCATAGGTCCAAAGCAGGCCTCTGGTGAACATATCGTCATGACCATCCTCCCCCAGTCCTTCCTGACTGGATCTATGCCTTTCGATTGATCTTTAAGTCCAAATCGCCCAACTTTCCTGGACGTCCCCTTCGTCTCAACCCTTCCCATGATGCTCTGGGGTCAACAGTCGGCAGACAGTTCCCATCTTAGGCATGTCAGTAAACAACCCCCTCCTCCTCCCCCTCCACCCAAACCATTTCATAAAATGTCTTCATTATTAAATGAGTTCCTTGTGCTCTATAGGGCAAAGAATGCAAAGAGAGCACTGCATGTATGTGCTGGATGGTCGAGAGAGGAAGAGAGGAAAATGGCTGAAAGCCATAATTAACTGTTGTGTACAGTGCATATGAATAAATGGCTTTCATGGAGATAGTGGCCAGATGGTATTTTGGTAGGCCTGTGTTTACGGTGCTTCCACTTGACTAAACTCAAGAGAATGTTAAAGTGGGGGTCAGAGGGTAAGTGAGTCAGTTCATTGCTTGCCTGTGAAGCCCCCAGTCCTGCAATAACAGCTGGCTGCTTGATGGCCAGTCACAGGAAGTGCATTGGGGGGGGAGAAAAAGAAAGGATGCCAGGAGTAAGGGGCTCGGGGACGTATTCTTTTTACGAGGCCGCAGCGAACTCCACCTCAAAACGGAGACGTACAGAAGAAGGGGGGTGGGTGGGTGGGGTGGGTTGAGGGGGGGTGGGGTGGGTGTTGTGCGCCCCCACCCTATCCCATGGACCTTTGCCTCGCCGAGGTTACACATCTGGGTGCTGTCTGTGTCGGGCCGGCCATCAAACGGAGCAGCACTTATTAGCAAACACTTGCCCTGCACGGGCTCTGGCACCGGGCCTTCAAAAGCCCCCCGCTGACAAGCAACTGCAAACGGGATATGAGTTTGGGAGGGGCGGGAGAAGCGTCTGGAGAGCGAAATGTGAGTGTGCATATAATGTATGTGTCTGTATATGTGAGTATGTGTATGTTTCTGTACATTTAAGTGTGTGTGTGTGTGTGTGTGTGTGTGTGTGTGTGTGTCTGTGTGTTTGTGTGTGTGTGTGAACGGCATAGCTAGAAATCATAAAATGGGTGGGTCCACACAAAATCAAGTGGATCTGCCCCAAAACACAGAGGTTACTATTATTACTTAAACAGTCAATTAAACAAAAAAGAGCCTTCTGATTGGGTGGGCCTGATTGACAAGTGGGTGGGCACAGGCCCACCCCAGCCCACCCGTGGCTACGCCTATGGTGTGTGTGTGTATGTATGTGTAAGTAGATATGGATTCAACTACCAGAACTTTCTAAAGAAAGCCATTAAAACATGCTCACAGTCGTAGTCTAGACGTTTTAGTTTGGGCTCACTGTAAAGTGGGAAGGAGATTCATTTTTTTCCCAGCCATCTTGAAACCCAAGTGCAAAAGTACACGCAAACTTGAAGCTCAGTTCACTGCGAGTAGACATCAGCCTACAAAGCTCTCGCCTGAGCTGGATATTGGATGGCTGAAATGCTGCACGCCAACTCGGGGTAAAGGATCCCTCTATCCACGCCATCCCCCACCCCTTAGACTAAGCGGTAGTAATGTAAACTTGTAAAAGAATCTTTGCAAAAATCTTTGGGACCACCTATGCGTTTTTTGGTCGACGTGGGTCTTTCACTAGCAATTATACTGTAACTCCAACCCTGCCCCCCCACCCCCACTCCACTCCACCCTACCCCACCCCACCCTCCGCCTTCTCAGCTCTCCCTCCATTCTCCTGTTTAAGTCAGTAAATTCAATTACTGCTACAAAGTTTCCTCTACTCTACCTACCAAAAGACACGAAAGTGAAGCCATTCTGTTGGGGGCTAAGGGCATGGGGGCGGTGGTGGGTTGAGCGGGTGGTTATGGCATTTGAGCCTGGCAAAATTCAGAACTCAGAGGAGGACAGCTGAACCCAGCTCCCCACTCTGACAGAGCCGTGTGTTTTTTTTTTTTCCTTCTTCTGCCTTCGTCAAGAAGCACTCTGTGTACGAGTAGGCTGGAGTGGAAACCTCAGGATATTTTCCCGTTGACACAACACCAGCAATCAGATAAACAGTTTCAGAGCAGCACAATGCACATTGGACCAAAGTAAGAAAAAAGCAACAATCAAAAAAAAAAAAACCCTCACTGGGTCCACAGAAACACACGCAATACGCAAATCACACACACACGCACACACACATACACAGACAGACACACACACACACAGACAGACAGACATATGTGCACGCACACATACACACACACACACAAACTCACTCACACACACACGCACGCACACGCACACACACACACACACACACACACACACACACACACACACACACACACACACACACACACACACAAGCCTTTCTCTGGCTAAATGGTGAGCTGGGTAAAAGCAAACATTGGAATGACAGGCGGATGAGGTGAACTCTGATGCGCGAGTGGGCCAGTGACCCGTGCCGCTTGGCTTCAAATGCTCGTTAGAAGAGGGAACACTCTATCAGGCAGCCTCCAAACTGCCGCTGCGCCCGCCGTGACACGTGAGAGAGCAATACGACGTGACGTGAGTCGATGTGACGGACATGTAAGAGTTGGCGCACCGTATAGCGAGGCACAGATAGGTCCCTTGGCCCGCCAGCCTACGTAAAGAGAAAAATGAGGAGGAGGGAGAAGAAAAAAAAAACGAAAAACGAAAAAACGGCGAATGCCATCTCGCTGATGGTGGAGAAACAGCCCAGCGGGAGGCGAGGTGGCGGAGAGGGGGATGAAAGGGGGGTAGGTGGGGTGGGCTCTGGAGGGCACTGAAGCCCCTGGCATGCACTCAAAACGTGCCCGAAGAAAAACACTTTCGACGCCACGGCCCTCTAGCACGGGGGAGTCGTTTGCAAAAACACATCGAAAGCTCTGTTTTCAAAATGGAGGAGGGCTCCACCCGAGAAATGAACTACCACCACCACCAACCCCCCCTTCCTACCTCCACCAACCCCACCCACCCCACCCACCCACATACCCTCCCCAGGAGAAAATTCCTCTACATAGCACCATAGCGCCGCACACACATTCTGTGTTCTGTGTTCTGTGTGGTACGGTTCCTCGAAGTGCAGGAGCTCGATAGGAGCTCGATAAACGCCTTGATGTGAAAGGCCCGGCAGCAGCGGCTGCAGCAGCAGCAGCAGCAGCAGTATCGGGCGTGCTGGCTGTCGGGGAGGTGAAAATAGCTATGCGACACCGACCACAAAGTGCATGTTTAAGCAGCGGCTTGAATCTGCCGGCACAGCTACTGTAGTGATAAAAGGCGCGACCGCAGCAGAAATGATATTCTCCGCACTCATTTACATAGGAGAGCACGGGCCGCTTCATGAACACATGGTGGAGCCCACACAGCCACAGCAACACACACACACACACACAGATGCACACACACACACCCACACACACAGATGCACAGACACACACACACACACACACACACACACACACACAGATGCACAGATGCACATACACACGCACCCAGATGCGCACACACACACACACCCACACGCACACACACACACACCCAGATGCCTGCACACACACACACACAGATGCGCATACACACATACTGTATGCACACACACAAACACATATGCACAGACACCCTTTACCACATACATGCAAACACACATGTGCACACAAACATACATGCACAGACACACATTCACACACAGACACAGATGTGCACACACAGACGTGCACATACACACATTCGCACACACTTTCCGACATGCAAACACACATGTGCACAAACACACATGTGCACAAACATACATGCACAAACACACTCTCCCCCACATACATCCTCACAGACACACTCTCTCTCTCTCACACACACACACACACACACACACACACACACACACACACACACACAAACACACGCAAACACGCACAGACTGTCTTCCACAAACACAGTCCCAGACACACTCTTCCGCATACACGCAAACACACACACACACGCACACATGCACAGACTCTCCCCCACAAACACACTCCCAGACACACTCTCCCACACACACACACACACCTCCACACGTACGCAGTGGTTTTGTGGTTTCCTGTCACTCTGTCCTATATGGGGGGCAACAGGTTCGGGCCCCTCTAGCAGGTGATGGGAGCCCTGCTCCACTCCCCAGGGGATGGGGGAGGCAAACACACACACACACAAGCTACCCACACAAACATGGATGTGAGAGAGTTCATGTATGTGGTGTGTGTGCATGTGTGTGTGTGTGTGTGTGTGTGTGTGTGTGTGTGCATACAAGTGTGTGAATGTGTGTGTGTGAATGTGTGTGTGTGTGTGTGTGTGTGTGTGCGTGTGTGTGTGTGTATGTTGGGGGATTTGAGAGTCTATATATATGGGGGAGTCGGCACATGTTTGTATGCTGTGTTTGTGAGAGGCATGATGGCTTAGGTGCGCTCATATGTGGGCTGTACGGGTGCATAGGGGTTTGTGTGATTATGTGTGCCAGTATATGTAGTGTGTGTGTGTGTGTGTGTGTGTGTGTGTGTGTGTGTGTGTGTGTGTGTGTATGTGTTTAAGTTTCAGTATAGCTGTGCGCATGTTTGTGTATGTGTGTGTGTGTGTGTGTGTGTGTGTGTGTGTGTGTGTGTATGTGTGTATGTGTGTATAAGTTTCAGTGTGACTGCGTGTGTTTGTGTTATCGTGTGTTCTCGTGTGTGTGTGTGAGTGTTTGTGAGAGTGTGTCAGTTTCAGTGTGAGTGTATGTGTGCACGCATGCACAGGCTTGTGCGTGTGTCAATGTGCATGTTAATGTGCGCATGTGTGAATGTGCGAGGCACTGGACTTTCCTGATGCGTACGCAGCCTACAATTAAGCATTTCCCACACAGCCATGTGATCCGGCCCTAATGAGCCACTCTTTAATTCAGCCTTCAACCCCCCACCCCTCACCCCCCCACTGAGAGAACACATCCCAAGTCCAACAATTACTTCAAGCGCTCTGTCTCTCTTTCATTCTCTCTCTCTCTCTCTCTCCCTCTCTCTCTCTCTCTCTCTCTCTACCTCCATTCTTTTCCCCACTTCTCTCTCCCCCCCTCCTCTCCCCTTCTCCCTTTCCTTGACTTTTACAACTTCCTCCTGGTTGGGACTGCAGTTCTAACCCAAACAAAACTCCATTTTTCAGTTATTGGCCCTCATGGCATGTAATGGAGAATAAGGCTAATTATCCCTACAGCTGTTTTCACTCGTGCTTTATGTAAGCAATACCTGGCGGATCCTAGGAGCAACAGTGAGGGCCTTCTCTGTGCTCCAGGCCTCAAGGTCTACTGGCATTGAGGGGAGCAGAATGCCTGCTCAGCCACCCCCCTACCCCCCCACACCCCCGCCCCTCCCTCCAACCTCCAACCGCCCTCCCTCCCTTCTTCCCTCCCTACTCTACTGCCCTCCCTCCCCAGGACTGCCCACCCCAACACTACTATTCCCTCCCCGTCGCCCCCAAAACTACCCCCATCCTCCCCTCTGCCAACTACCCCTCCCTGCTAAGGTATACTCATGCACACACACATGCATGCACACACACACACACACACTTGCGTAAAAGATGCAAACACACACAGACGTGTGTCCAAAAAAGCACTCGAAAGTTGATACAGTGACAGGGCCATTTAACAATGCAAACAATGTTTGTGACAAAAAAAAAAGAGAGGGCGAGAGAAAGAGAAAGAGAAAGAGAAAAAGAAAGAGAGAGTGGCTCTGTGTCTCTTTCTGTCTGGTTCTCCTGGAGCAGTGAAAATAAAAAGCAGTCTTGAGTCGAGTCTTGAGTCTGAGGCTGGATTAATGAGTCGGGCCCTGGCTGCAGGCGCGGCTCTGGCTCAAATTGGAACCATCTCTGGCCGTCACAGGGCCACGGGGTGGGGTATGGGGCCGGGGCCGGGGTGGGGGCCAGGGTGGGGGTTGAGGGTGGGGGTTGGCGTTGGCTTGGCTTGGCTTGGGGGTTTTTGGGACTGCTGGTGGTGGAGGTGTGGTGGTGGTGGGGGTGGGGGTGCTGGTGGCAAGGGCAGGGGCAGGGGGAAAGCCCACACGGACTAATTACATAATTTCCTTCATCTGAGCAAACATTGGGCGAGCGAGGGGCAAGCGGGAGACCACCGAACGCAAAGGGCCGCGCCAGAGCCAGCAGCCTGCCTGCCTCCCCTCGACTCGACTCAGCCCGACACCAGCCACACAGGGCCTGCTGCCTTTCCCAGCCACAGACAGCAGGAGAGAGAGGGGGAGAGGGAGAGAAAGAGAGAGAGAAAGTGAAAGACAGGGAGAGAGAGGGAAAGAGAGAGAGAGGCGTGGTGGAGTGACAGGCAGAGAGAGGGAGAGAGAGACAGAGAGAGGGAGAGAGCGAGAGAGCGAAAGAGAGAGACAGAGAGTAAGAGAGAGAGAGGAGGAGGGAGAGGTGGGGTTGAGTGACAGAGAGAAAGAGAGAGAGAGGCAGAGGCGGGGTAGAGTGACAGACAGACAGAGAAAGAGGGAGAGAGGGAAAGGGAGAGAGAGAGGTGGGGTGGACATAGAGGGAGAGAGGGAAAGGTATAGGGGGAGAGAGAGAGAGAGAGAGAGAGAGAGGGAGAGAGGGAGGGAGAGAAAGAGAGAGACCACAGACACAGGCCCCCGTGTGTCTCCCCAGTCCAGGCATCTGGCTCAGGGCTTGGGCTGTTTAACTGCTCACCATGGGGGGGAAAATGAAACATGCCTAGTGCCCCATTATATAACTCCAAAGCTAACCTCTAAAACCTGGTCACTGCCAGGCTAACAACAAAGACAACCTTAAAAAATGCCAGCCTTGGGGAAAAGACCAAAGAATGAAAAGACAGAAGACAGAAGACAGAAGAGCCCCCCCCCCCCCCCCCCCCCCCCCCATGGATAGAGGGATCCCAGGGCATAGTGAACGGATGAAAGTAGGGAAAAGAGAGAGAATTTAGACTGTGTCGGAAGGGGAGGAGAAGAAGGAGGGAGTGAGTGAGTGAGTCAGTGCTATCCTCTTCAGCAGCTCAGTGACTTATAGGGCTGGGAGATTATTTGATTGCAAACCGTGACGGTGATGAAATTCAAGTCTATTACGATGATCAGCCTTGGGCATATTTGAATCGTGCACAATGCAGAACAATACTGGTACAATACAATAACTGCCAGCCAGTCAACCTTTCCCTGGGCCACTGTCGTTTGTGAGGTTCTAGTGGAGGTAAAGCCAGAAAAAAGTAGAAAGAGTGAAGGTAGAGCCAGCAGCAGTGAAAGTGTTGCTGGATATGACTTGGGGTTATTCCACAAAAGCTGATGTCATTGTTGATAGTAAAAAAGGGTTTCACAATGTCAGTTGGGACACTGTGAATGTGTGACGATGTTTGGTCATGGCCCAAAGTGACATGAAGCAAATAAAGTTGATGAGATGTGACGGGACATCATCGGTTACCTCTGAAGGGCCCTGGTGGCTCGTGTCCCTGTCCTCATGTGTCAGCAGTCAGCAAACACACCACTAGGGGGAGATGGGTATTGATCCAGAGGTCCCAGCCATCACACACACACACGCACACATGTGACAAGAGATGAGCCATGATAAAAATAGACTTAACCGCGCTCGATAAAAAAACACACGTGCCAGACGCACAGGTTGGATTTATTCTTTTCGATAGGGCCGCAGGACTGGGTCGCCATGGAGACCAGGGCTCGTTCATCATAACAACGCGGCGTGATTAAAAGCCGTATTCCTCTCTGGCTTGGGCTTGTCTCGTTTGCTCCTCTCCTTCTTTCCTCTGGCGTCTTCTGCTCACTCGCATAGAGAGCATGGAGTGATGGAAAATGTGCGTACAATAATATGAGTGTGTGTGTGTGGGTGGGTGTGTGTGAGCGAGTGTGTGTGTGTGTGTGTGTTTGAGTGTTTGTGGAAGGGAGTATTTTATTGCACTACAAATTTTCATTCGTTTTGTCATCTGAAAAAGATGAGTGCTTGATGATGGGGAGAAGGAGAGCAAAGAGCATAATTACATTCAATGTAATATTCCCTGCCCCTTCTTAAGGTCCCGAAAGAGAGGGAGGGAGAGAGAGAAAGAGAGAGAGAGAAAGAGAGAGAGAGAGAGAGAGAGAGTGAGAGATAGAGGGAGAGAGAGAGAGAGAAAGATAAAGAGAGAGAGAGAATAGCTGGCGGCTCCTGTGAAATGCTGGTAGATTCCCTCTTGGTTGCCAAGCGTCCCAATTAATAAGTCCTAGGGGTGGAATCTGCAGATCACACTTCTGTGGCGTGGGCTGCAGGTTGTTTTGACATTCGTATACACACATACTTCACGGGGAGGAGGAGGAGAAAGGTGGTGGGGATTTTTCTGGCAAGGAAAAGCTTTCAAATATTCATTTATCACTAATAGTGCTTTGGGCAAAAGAAAGAAAACATGTCCATAGAATTGTGTAATGTTCATGCAGGCCTGTGTGTGTGTGTGTGTGTGTGTGTGTGTGTGTGTGTGTGTGTGTGGGTGTGTGTGTGTGTGTGTGTGTGTGTGTGCAAATATGGGTTTGTGCAACAGCAGTAAAAGAGGAATCTTATCTGGGCAATCCAGGCTTGCTGTCTTAGTCATTCCATATCTTCCTTTAATATTCTCTATCCACCCTTATTGATCTTTCTCTCCATCCTTCCTCAAAGCCAATGCCTCCATTTACTTTATCAGATCCTTTTTTTTAATATGGCAAGACCTCACACTAGCCAACATATTGCACATGGAAACGCAGTCATCATAGATGCATTTTGTGTAAGTGGGTTTATAGCAAAATACTGTTTCCACTAGAGTTTTGCTGTTGCAGCGTTGCTGCCTAACAACCATGTTAGGGTGGTCTGGCGGCAAATTTTTGAAAATAACCCCATAAACGGTGACTTCTGGAAACATCTGTGTTGGGAAATGGACAGATTGAAGGTTCAAAATGGAAAAATGAAAGGCATAACTTCCATCATGAGCTTATTGATCAGTAGTGTTACTCATCGTTTTATAGTATGTATAGGGGGGAGCACTGACATCGAGAGTCCTCCACCCCCTCCAATATTGGGGTCAATAACCGAAAGCAGCAGTGCCCCCCCCCCCCCCAGTCAACCCCCCACCTACCCCTTCTCTCACCTGCCCTCAAATCAAACACACAGGTTTTGACTTTAAAGGTCCGGTCGCACCGGCATTCTGACACTCAACCAGGCCTGGTGAGGGATTTGGGAGGGGAGTGTGTGTGTGTGGGGGGGGAAGAGGAGGCGGGTGAAATCTGAGCTCACATTAAAGCACCTCTTGGCAGGTATGGGATCAGAGAGTATCCCCCCCACCCCCACTCACCCTCCACCCTTCACCCTCCATCCCGTATCCTCACCCCCTATCCTCACAGGCCTGTTCAAGGGAGGGGGGGGTTGGTGGGGGTCTCCACCCTGAGAGCTGCACCATCTGGAAAGGGAATCTGAGGGTGCCCTGATGGGGAGGTTTGTTGGGCCTTGGAGGGGTGGGGGTGGGGGAGATAAGGGGCAACGGCCCTCTGAAATGCGGATGGACCCCCGTGCGTTAGATGGATGGAGGGGGGGGGGGGGCTCAGTGAAAAACAGCCTTCGAGGGGCGTCCGGACAGGAAGGGAGATGGGGTGCTGAAGGCTGGGGAGGGGTGCAGTCGGAGTTTTGGCAACCTGCTAACATGACCTATAGCCACACACACACACACACACGCACATGCACATGCATGCACGCAGACACATATACACACACACACACTTATACACACTTGCATACATACACACACTGTCATACATACCCTTCAACACACACACTTGCACACACACACACACTGTGTTACATGCACTACAATGTACAGACTTGCACACATACACACAGTCTAATATACCCACTACAACATACACACACACACACACACACACACACACACACACACACACACACACACACACACTTGCAAACATACACACACATGCATACAATCACTGTTTCACTGTTATATACTGTATGTACTACAACGCAACACACACACACACACACACACACATACACACCACGTCTTGCACAGACAGAGATATGATGCACCGGAGGCATTATCTGCACAGACACATTTTTTAACACAACGCTCCGCAACACATTCCAAAGACAGACACCCAAACACACATCGCGTAGATATATGGCTGCTGTGCATTAGCTACGGAATGCTCTCGGTAACCGTCACAACCCCCCTCCCTCCCATCCCTCAGCCTCCCACCCCCCCATCCCTCAGCCTCCCAGTCCCCGGCACGGCGAGAGTTAAAAGATAAAGCCCGAACCGCCGCCGCTGCTGCTGCTGTCTGCCTGCGAGTCATAATTCATATTCATACGCCATTTCATATGGAGTCAGCCACTCTCCCCACTCTCCCCACTGCAGACACAAAGCAGAGGGGGGGGAGAGACAGAGGGAGAGAGAGACAGACAGACAGACACAGAGAGACAGAGAGAGTGAGGAAGAGAGAGAGAGACAGAGAGAGTGAGGGAGAGAGAGAGAGAAAGAGAGAGTGAGAGAAAGAGAGAGAGAGAGTAGGAGAGAGAGAGACAGAGACAGAGAGAGAAAGACAGACAGAGAGAGAGAGAGAGAGAGAGACAGAGAGACAGAGAGAAACAGACAGAGAGAGAGACAGAGAGAGACAGAGAGAGAGAACGAGAAGGAGAGAAAGCGAGAGAGAGAGAGAAAGAAAGAGAGAGAGAGCAAGAGAAAGAGAGAATGAGAGAACGAGAGAGAGAGGGGGAGAGAGTCAAGGCTACTCTCTTCTAGGAAAACGTAAAAAAGCAGAGGGAAGGAGCGAGGAAGAGGGTGTGTGTGTGTGGGGGGGGCGGGGGGGGGTCGAGGAAAGGAGGAAGAGAGAGAGAGCAAGTGAGGGAGGGAGAGAAAGACGGCTGGAGGAGTTGCATGCTGGGATGTCTGTCTCGGAAAGCCGTTGCCATGTCGTAATCAAAATCACAGCGTCCACCATTTCCATCTTGGCTGTCTGAGGCCTGACATGAGCTGAAGATCAACCTCCTGTTTCCTGTTCGCAATTTGTTTTCTTTTTTTGCCGTTCTTTTTTTTTCGTTCAGTCTTCCTCCAACACCCACACACCCACACACCCACACCCCCACACACCCACACACCCACACACACACACACACACACCCACACATACACCTTTATTTCATCAACATTTCCCCCAAAGCAAATGTCTGTAGACTCTGCCTGTCTCCAATGCACTTTGCTTCTCCATGTTTTTTCTTCATCTCTCTTCTCCTCTCCTGCATGCTCTTCTCTTCTCTGCCTTTCTCTTCTTTAAACTTCTCTCCTATTTTCTATACCTACTCTTCTCCTCTTCTCTGCACTTCTCTAGCCTTCACTCCTCTCTTCTGGCCTCTACCCACCTTCTTTTCATTTCTGTTCTCCATCTCTCTCTATCTCCATCTCAGGTCCTGTATGTACTGTATGGTGGTGGTGCTGGTGTTAGTGGTGTTGGTGTTGTTGGAGGAGCTGCTGCTCCCTTTCTGCTGGTGCTGCAAGTTCCAGCCCCCCCCCCCCCATTCAAGTTCCCCACCAGACCCCCCACCCCCCCCAAGCCCCACGCCCCCCACCCCCGGCCGCTCGTCTCACCGTCCATAAAGCAGGAATTTTTATCAGCCGTGAAGACACGGCAACCGCCCAGGGCTCGGCGAGATTCTATTTGGAGAGGTACAAATCTCTCAGTGAGCACGGGCCCTGCGCCTGGGGCCTGGCCTGGCCAACAACACCACCACCACACCAGTGCAGGCCCACGCCACCTTCTAGATGCTTCCGCACCGGGGATAGCTTCTTTTTCTTTTTTTCTCTTGTTCACAGAGAACTGCTTTGACTGTACAGTTAAAGGGATGGCAAAGACAGAGAATGTGTGTGTGTGTGTGTGTGTGTATGTGTGTGTGTGTGTGTGTGTGTGTGTGTGTCTGTGTCTGTGTGTGTGTTTTTGTGTGTGGTATGTGTTTGGGAGAGAGAACGAAAGAGAGCGAAAGAGTAAAAAGAGAGAGAGGGAGGGGTGGGAGATCAGAATGAGAGAAATGGGGAGAGAAAGATGGAGAGCTAGAGTGAGTTACAGAGGGGAGAATGTGTGTGTGTGTGTACGTGTGTGTATGTGTGCAATGGAGAGTGACAGAGAGCGAGTGAGAAAATGGGAGGGTGGTGAGGGTGGTTCAGTTTGGAGAGTCTGGTGTAGGTTTTTGGAGTGTGTGTGTGTGTGTGTGTGTATGTGTGTATGTATGTATGTGTGTGCACGTGTGTGACAGAGAGAGTGTGTCTGTGGGAGGGGAGGGGAGGGGAGGGGGGGGAAGGGTCTGTATTTACATTTCATCTCAAATCTATTTAGGATCATTTGAACCAGTTAAGAAAATAAATTTGATCCTTAAGATCTCAATCGGGTCCTGAGGAATAACAGAGCGGGAGAAGTGGAGGGGTTCACCTTTTTTACACGTGAAAGCCAGGAGAGCTCACAGCAGCGGCTTCCAGGGATGGACGGATGGTCAGGGGGGGAAGGAAGGAGGGAAAAAGAAGGGCCGGGCAAGAGGGCAGAAGAACTAGGAGAAAAAGAGAAAGAGGGAGAAAACGGAGGTGTGTGTGTGTGTGTGTGTGTGTGTGTGTGTGTGTGTGTGTGTGTGTTAGTGTGTGTGTGTGTTAGAGGGGGGGGGGGGGGGGGGGGTGCCCCTGGATTTAGAACAGGCTGGGGACTGCTGTTAGCTCACCTCACCTCAGTAGCTGAGATAACACCACCCGCCTCACACACACACACACACACAGACACACACAGACACACACACACATAGCAACAACTTGCAGGGGCCTGGAACAGAGTCCACGATTCATCGATCCCGGTGACGTCTTCCCCAGCATGGAAAATTCCGGCGTGCTGTTTTTTTTTTTTTGATTTGGAGGACTTAGGGTGGGAGGACAGATACGGATCTTTTATCGTCGGAGCGGCTTTCCCCGAGGATTCGCAGCGGAGTTTCCGACATGCGTTTTGCCGGGGAGCCTGGACGAGAGGAGGAGAGGAGGAGAGGAGGAGAGGAGGAGAGGAGAGGAGAGGAATGGGAGGGAAGGGGTGGGGGGGCGGCTGAGGAAGGCAGGGGGTGGCTGGCGGGGGCTGAACACTGGGACAGACTCATGCGCTGGCTGGCCGTCTGCTGCTGGTGTACGGGGGTTACACAAACGCGTTGGACGGCGGAGTGGGGCGGAGGGGAGGGGAGCGGAGTGGGGCTGAGCGGCGTGATCGATGTAAAGCAGCCTGTTTCATGCTGTCATTTGGGAGCGCAGCGGCGTTTCATAAATAGCTAAGATAAACACAGGACATGAAGGAAGTAGTGTTCATCCACAGACACATCCCCTGTGATCCATTTTTAATGTTGTTATGCTCTATGTGTGTACATGTGTGTGTGTGCGTGCGTGTGCATGCGTGCGTGTGTGTGTGTGTGTGTGAGGGTGCGTGTGTGTGTGTGTGTGTGTGTGTGTGTGTGTGGCAGGTGGTCTGTCCTTACTCTGCACTTCCTCTGTAGCCATGACAGCTGCTTACTCACAGAGGAGGGTAAAAAAAATCAAACTGCACACAGCAGCTACCCACCCCTCCCATGTATGTGTGTGAGTGTGTGTGTGTGAGTGTGTGTGTGTGTGTGTGTGTGAGTATGCGTATGTCTGAGTATGTGTGTGTGTCTTTGAATGTGTGTGTGTGCGTGAATATGTGTCTGTGAGTGTGTTTGTGTGTGTGTGTGTGTGTGTGTGTGTGTGTGTGTGTGTGGTGTGTGAGTATGCGTATGTCTGAGGATGTGTGTGTGTGTCTTTGAATGTGTGTGTGCATATGTGTCTGTGAGTGTGTTCCTGTGAGTATATGTGTGTGTGTGTGTGTGTGTGTATGCGTGTGTGTGAACACATGCGCTGAATGGGGACACCCTAATGTATCCCACACACACACGAGCCCCAGTTGGTCTCAGACTGGGTCGTTCTGAGACATTTCTTCTGCCTGAGCCTGGTGCCGGTCTACAGCCCTCTCCCTCCACGTCTGACATCAGCTGGCAGAGAGGCTGAGAGAGAGAGAGAGGGAGAAAGAGAGGGGGAGAGAGAGAGAGAGAGGGAGAGGGAAAGTGAGGGAGAGAGAGAGAGAGAGGGAGAGAGAGAGAGAGAGAGAGAGAGAGAGAGGGAGTGAGAGAGGGAGGGAGAGAGAGGGAGGGAGAGAGAGAGTGGGGAAAGAGGGAGAGAGAGAAAGAGGGAAATACAGAGAGAGAGAGAGAAAGAGAGAGAGCAACAGACAGACAGAGAGAGACAGAAAGAGAAAGAGAGCAAGAGAGAGAGAGAAAAAAGGGAAAGAGAGGGCGAGAAGGAGGGAGAGAGAGCCAGAGAGAGAGAGAGAGACAGAAAGAGAGGGAGAGCGAGAGAGAGAGAAAAAAGGGAGAGAGGGCGAGAGGGAGGGAGAGAGAGCCAGAGAGAGAGAGAGAGACAGAAAGAGAGGGAGAGAGAGTGAGAGGGAGAGCAAGAGAGAGCCAGAGAGAGAGAAAGAGAGAGCGAGAGAGAGAGAAACAGAAAGAGCGAGGAAAAGAGCTGTGCAGAAAAGAGGCTGTTTTTTTCGGCGCTCCTGTCTGAGTGCGCGTCACTCCCCACGGTTGCCGCCGCCCCGTGCCAATCTCTCCCTGCCCCGCTGATTGGATCCAGATTGGGAGCGCTGGACCGCGCTGCAAATGACCACTCAACGTAATGTCTCAGCTGACAGCAACCCCTTAGCCTCCACCCCAATCCATTTATACACACACACGCACACACAACTACACACACACACACACAAATGTACTCTCTCACACACACACACAGGCACGCACACATATGAATGTGCAACCACATATGTACACACACACACACAAACACACACACGGAGTCGCACGCACTCACACGCACACACACACACACACACACACACACACACACACACACACACTGACACTCACACTTGCACACTTACGGTTCCCATAGAACAAATGACTTTAAAATATGGTTTCAGCTATTTGACTTTTCCTGGCTGGGATTCTTAATGAAGTATGTCAGAGTCTGCATGTGTGTATGTCATGTATATACTGTATGTGTCTATTTGTGTGTGTGTGTGTGTGTGTGTACAGTATGTATGAGTGTGTATGTGTGAGGGTGTATGTGTGTATGTGTGCGTGTCTGTGTGCATGTGTGCATGTGTGTGTGTGTGGGTGTGTGTGTGTGCGTGTATGTGCGAGTGAGCACGGACGTTTACAGCACCATGCCACAAATCAACTGCATGAATGCACCGAGTAGTGCTTAGCAATCAGTGTGAGGGGTGCTAAACAGCAGGGGGTGGCTCAGTGAGACAGAAAGACAAACGGAGAATAGAGAGAGAGAAAGAGAGGAGATAGAAAGAGAGAACGAAAAGATAGATAGAGAGAGAGTAGAGAGAGGAAGAGAGAGTGAGAAAGACACTTCCTCTAGTGCATAGAGAGGAAAAGCGGAGAGAGAGAGAGAGAGGAGAGACAGATGAAGAGAGAGCGCATGAAAAAGACAGACAGACAGACAGACAGAGAGAAAGAGAGGTCCACTAGTGCAAAGATAGAGAGAGAGAGAGTAAGACAGGAGAGACATATGAAGAGAGAGAGCATGAAAAAGACACAGAGACACAGAGAGCGAGCGAGAGAGAGAAAGAGAGAGAGAGGGAAAGAAAGAAAAAGAGAGGTCCACTAGTGCAGAGATAGCATCCGCAGATGTGTGTGGTGGATGTGCTGCCGCACAGCTGGGAGAGAGTGTGCTCACGTCCAACAGGCGTAGCCGGCCAAAGGGAGTGCGGAGAGCACCATTCAGGATGCATGGCTCATTGGAGCGCTCGCTGGACCCGTGACAGGTGTGTGTGTGTGTGTGTGTGTGTGTGTGTGTGTGTGTGTGTGTGTGCCTCTGTGAATGTGCGTGTGTGTGTGTGTGTGTGTGTGTGGGTGCGTGTGTGTGTGTGTGTGTGTGTGTGTGTGTGTGTCTGCATGTGTCTGCGTGTGTTGAGAGTAGTTGCCTATGTGTGTGTGTGTGTGTATGTGTATGTATGTGTGTGTGTGTGTGTGTGTGGACTGGAGGAAAGAGAGAGAGGCGGGGAGCAGCGAAAATCCATCGAGCCACACGCAAGCAAGTGGAAAGCATTAGGCTCACGTGTGGTGAGAATGAGGCAGAATGAATGAGACAAAAGATGAACAAGACAGAAGGAGGGAGAGGAGGAAGTGTGCGTGTATGTGTGTATATATATGTGTGTGTGTGTGTGTGTGAGCGTTAGTGTGTGTCTGGGGAGAGGGTTGCTAAAAATGATGGGATGCATGAAGACTAAAATTATCATACAAATAGCGGTGCTTTTGGGATACAGACTAGTAGGCTGTGGGTTTAGCTTGTGGCCCTTCGCCGCGTTGTCTTCTGTCAGAGGAGATCTGTAAAGCGCTCAAGCCTATTGAGCAGCGCACATATGATGCTGATTGTGTATGATGCTGGATGGTTACTGGATACTGTGTCAGGCCTACTGTACTTGAGGAGTTTCTGAGAGTCAATGTGAGTTTACATATATATGTGTGTGAATGTGTGAATGCATATGTAAAGGCTGTGTGTGTATGCTTGTGTGTCCTTCGGTTTGTTTACGTATGTATACTGTATGTGTGTGCATGCAGGTGAGGTAGCTGTGTTTATGAATATATGTGTGTATGTGTGTGTGTGTATGTGTGTTAATGTGTGTACTGTATGTGTGTATGTATGTATGTATGTAAGTGTGTGTGTGTGTGTGCACGTGTGCAAATGTGTGTGTGTGTCTGTCTGCATGTGTGTATGTATACGTGCATGTATACATATCTGTGTGTGTGTGTGTGTGTGTGTGTGTGTATGTGTGTGTAGCAGTGAGTCCTCTCAGCCGTCTTTAAGAGGAGCTGAAGTGTGTTTGGCAGGCCTCTCCTCGCTCTAAGCCTCCTGCCCGCAGCTGCAGCTGCTGCTCCGGGGCCGCGTCCGCCCCAATCTCCCCGCCACTCCATCAGCGGCCCCCGGCCCCCGGCCCCCAGACCCCGGCCTCCACAGCAGCGGGACGGCGGGCAGGCGGGCTAAACAGGCGTGGAAACGTCCCCTTACGCCACCGCACCGACGGCACTGTCCGCCCAAGGACACGGACCCCCCCAAAAACACCCACCGCCCCCCCACCCCCGCCAACCATCCCTAAAGCCCACTCAACCGTAAAAGCTGACAAACATGGGCAAAAAACGACTACCCACAAGGCCGAGCTGATCTGGACGGAGGAAACATGCTTGTCTAGCATGCAACCTAGCTACAGCTAGCGTCCGCTTCCATGGTACAGTGCTTACAGTAAGAGGTTTATGCTCGTATAGTAACCCTGCCATAACAGCAGGGTGCACACTAAAACTCCCTCAGGCAACCGACATAAATAAGGAACCAAGGAGGCGTACACGCAGCATGCAGCCTAAATATCTAGTCCGCGAGGTCGTATATCTAGCGTACTTGGCTATCTGTGTGCGAGTTGGCCGAGCGTCAGCCACACAGTGTAATGAAGCTAAGTGCTATATTTTCCCTTTTTATGAGGTACCATGGAAACCTGATGGATGTGGTCTGTAGTGCAAGAGTGCTCGAGAGCTCAGGAGAGGTTAAAAATCCCGTCTGCTGCAACAGATTGGGATCTTTTTTTTTTTTTTTTTTTTGGCCGCTCAGGTTGTGGAAGCCAACACGGCGGTGTGAGCGTGAGTGTGAGTGGAGAGCAGAAGAGCGGAGGAGAGGGGCCGAAAATGCAAATCAGCAAGGGGTGTGTTTAGGCTTCTCAATCCTTACCCCATTAACATGGAGCTGAACTGCAAGGGTACGAGATGTCAATAATTATACTTTCATGCATGAACTTGTATAAACAAACGTCTGGCACGTTAGCTAGTATGTCAGAGCAACAGCCATGCTGAGATTACAGATTTCATCATAAATCATGAACCCAACTTTTCTCTCTCTCTTGCTCCCTTTCTGTCTGTATGTATGTATGTGCGAGTATGTGTGTGTGTGTGTGTGTGTGTGTGTGGGCGCGTGTGTGTCTATGACTGTCTGTGTCAAAGTGGTTTCTAATGCTCCATCATTGAAACCATATGACAATGCTGTTCACTCGTGGAGATTACTACAAGCTTGCCCAGGTCACAACCTATCAGACTGCATACCTCTGGATGTTTAACTTCACAGAAAGAATAATACAGTTGGGTAATGGTCCTTACAGTAAAGTACAGTTGGCGTCACTCGACACACACACAGACCTGCATAGGTCAGTACAAGCACACACACACACACACACACACACACACACACACACACACACACACACACACACACACAACCTCGTATGTGCATGAAAACACACACACACACAAACACATGTACAGACACACACACACACACACGCACACACCTACACACACACACACACATGTGGAGGGTGCTTATGGGACCACAGTGACGTGTGGGGACAGCAGGCGGTGTCCACTTGAAGGGCCACCTCAGTGTGCGGCCCGTCCCTCTTAGTCCCCCCCAGACTCACACAGCTGTCACAATGAGTGTCAGGGGACACAAAAACACAAACTGCCCCCCCAATTCCCCCCCTCACCCACCAAAAAACCCCATTTGTCCTAATTTTACTCCTGTCCTCCCTTTCACTCACTTACTCACTCACTCACTCACTCAGTCACTCACTCTCTCTTTCTGCCCTGTTTCTTTCTCTCTTTCTGGAGACTGTGTTTAATTTCCCCCCTCTGGTTGTCCACTGAGAGAAAGAGAGACAGAGAGAGAGAGAGAGGGAGAGAGAGAGAAAGAGAGAGAGAGAGGAAGAGAGAGAGGAAGAGAAAGAGGGAGAGAGAAAGAGAGAGAGAGAGAAAGAGAGAGAGAGAGGGAGAGAGGGAGAGAAAAAGAGAGAGAGGGAGGGAGAGAGAGAGAGAGGGAAAGAGAGAAAAAGAGAGAGAGGGAGGGAGAGAAAGTGGGTTCCAGCCAGGAACGCGGCGGTACGGCTGAGAGCGGCAGGGCGCAGGGGGACCCTGTAGCCGAAAATGAAACCCCTTTCTGGTTCCGTGACTCTGAATCCAATCAGAGGCTTGGCTGGGGAATAATTCCGGCTTATGGAATGAAGAATTCCCTCCATCGCGCCCCGGGTCATGTGCTAATGTTTAGTTTAAGCTTTTTGGAGGGATCGGGTGGGAGATTTGAGCGCGCAATCTAATGACCTCTTTACCATTAGACCTATTTATCAGGCCTATGGGCTGCTGACATATCACTGAACAGCAGATATGGGTCAAGTGCACACTTCATATATCTGAGGTCCCCTTTGTTCAGAAAACTGCATGTGAGAGTGTTGGGTGGAAAAACAAGTAAAAGAAGAAGAAGAAGAAGAAGAAAAAGAAGATGTCGGTAAAGCGAGAAAAAAAAAAAAAAAAAAACTTGGACGCCATATCGACAGCACCAAATAAATCATGCTGTGAAAAAGGCATTAACATAACGATTGCTTCATTTTGGAGGAAAACAAGGCCGCTCATGAATTCTAATTAATCGTGACAGGGTGAGGATTTTTTAAAGAATGACACGATTGCAGTTTTGTGGCGACTTTTTTTTTGTGTGTTTCATGGAATACACTTATGTGTTGGTGATGACTTTTCTGAAGTGATGAGGAACGCCACCCAGGCATCGTGAACACAGCCAGCACTGGATGAATTCGCGTCTTATTTCCAGTTGACGCCTTCACACACACACATATATACACAGACACAGACACATACACAGACACACATACACAGACACATAGACACAGACACGCAGGCACAGACACAGGCATGCACACACATATAAACACACACACATAATAAACACACACACACACACACACACAGAAATATATTGGAATCTCAAGCAGCACATACCCCCCCCCACCCCCCCAAAAAAGCCAGTGTTTCTTGTCCTGGTTAGCATTCTTGATCAAAAGGAGATCAGATGTTTCAAAGGGACACCTGGCTGGCCTGGGAACTGCTGAGGGAGGGAGAGTGCCAACATGCAGCAGTGACTGGCCTCGGATCAGATGTACCTGAACAAAGTGCCCTCTAGTAAGGACCCAGTGCCCTCTCTGGCTCTGACTACTCTAAAACACGCACATACACACGCGCGCATGCACGCACACACGCACACACACACACACACACACACACACACACACACACACACACACACACACATAGATGCAGATTTATACATCCAGAATCAAATACATAGACATATAGGCACAGATTTGCTCAAATATATGCACACATATAAACAAAGGTTTGTGCAAACACACACAAATTTAGACACAAATAGACACAAATTTGTACAAACACTCAAATATATACATACAGACAAATTTATACATGCATATAGACAAAGATTTTCACAAACATACACATGCAAACAGATTTGTACAAACACACATACAGACTTTCTGTCTCTGTCTGTCTGATTGTCTGTCTCTGTCTGTCTCACTCTCTCAAAATATAAAAGTTAAAAATACTCTTAAAGTGGCTTTATTGGCATGGCTGGATACAGTGTGGCCAGAGCCAGTGTAAACAGAAGTGATAATATGGTGAGAACATTAGAAACAAATAAAACACTGCACGCTGCCAAAGCAGCCAAAGGCCTTTTAGCAACAAGTGTGGATATTTTTCCCTGTCGTCAAGATATTTTTACAATTTTTGGATCTTCTAGAGACAAATCTTGATTCCCTTGTCCCAGTGACAAATACTCAGTGACCAAATACTCTTTGATCTTGTGGTAGACAGATTTTTCTGTGTTTGTCTGTTTTCACTGTAAGGTTGTAGGCCTGCAGGATATCTCTCTCTCTCCCTCTCTCTCTCCCTCTCTCTCTATCTCTCTCTCTCTCTATCTCTCTCTGTCGCTGTCACACACACAGACAGACAGAAAGACGTAAATACACACTTTGATCAAGCACTCATCCTGGTTTGAAACCGTTCCAAAAAGGCTCCTCTCCAAAAACTTGCCTTCTCGAACAAAGAACATTCCATCCAATTACGCCAATTAAAAGCTCCTCGGCGCAGTCCGCCGCTGTCTTCCTCGTGGCTAAACCCCCTCCTCACAACCCCCCACCCCACCCTCCACCCCACCGCTTCCTTCTCCTCTATCTCCTCCTCTCTCTGCGTCCGTCCTGCCAGGTTTTAGGAGCACGGCGGGCGCGTTTAGCATAGTTTCACTGACCACAGTAAATTAACATCAGTCCTGGCTCGCCCGTATATGGATAAAGTTTCACACACATAATTACAGCTTGTTGCTCTCCACCTGGCCTCTTATACGTACGTGTGCTCTGAGAAAAAGACAGACAGACAGACAGACAGACAGACAGACAGACAGACAGACAGACAGACAGAGGTAAGAGAGAAAGAGAGAGAGGGGGTAGAAGTGGTGAATGAAGGTGTGTGTATGTGTATGTATGTGTGTGTGTGGGGGGGGGGTCACATGAGAGACAGACACCTGTGAGAGAGGACCTGTTGCTGACTGCTGTCTAGTAGCAGACAAAGATGGAGAAGATCAATGATGACCCAGAAGAATTGGCTGAAGAGCTAAATAGCCCATAAAAACCATCATAGTCACTGGAAGAGAGAAGAGTTGACAATAGACTAGGAAAGAAGAGAAGAGAAAAAAAGAGAAGAGAAGAGAAGAGAAGAGAAGAAAAGAGAGGAGGGGAGAGAAGTGGAGTGGAGAGGAGAGGAGAGATGAGGTGAGGAAAGTCCTCCCATAAGTCTCTCTGGGCTCTCAGACTGTGTACTCAAGAGGAGGAGGAGGGCTACCATCATCTCTGTGAAGATGTCTCATTAGAGGGCCCTTACAGCTACATCCTGTACAACACTGGGCTCCCCCCTTTACATCTTGGACATTTCTTTTCTTAAAACAAAAAAAATGGCAGAGGGTGGGGTGGTAGTGGGGGTACGGAGTGCGAGGTGGGGGTGTCCAGGTCTTTTAGAAGTTCCCAGAAATATTGTGTTTCGTGGCGTTATTATTCCTAGGCCACCTCCTGACCGTGCGGGAGTGCGAAGAGGCGAGCGGCACAAAGAGCCGAATAAATGTATAGCATATGAGAGGTGTGTGCTGAGGACCATCTGTCATACACACTGGCCCATTATAAACACCCTTAATGCCTCTTCTGGCCAGAGTGCAGCGCTGAACAAAAAAAGGACACACACACACACACACACACACACACACACACACACACACACACACACACACACACACACACACATACACTCCAAACGTCGACAACTGATCTGTAAGGAGACGTGCTGGTGCTGGTGTTTGAGAAGAGCTCGCATTCACACTCTGAATTCCAGAACAACTGCTGAGCAACATAATGACAACAATACCGAGCTTTTGATGATTTTTTTTTTGTTCAATAACACAGTGATAGTATCTCTTCAAATATTCTATTGATATTTAGCGTGTTTATTATTTGGTTAATGAACATGAGCTTCTTGTTTATTTATTATATGTTTGAATAACATAGGCTTTGGGGACAGATCATATAAAGGCCCATGTCTTACTGTAATACATGTACGTGTCTGTGTGTGTCTGTGTGTGTATGTGCATGTACTGTATGTGTGTGTGTGTGTGCGTGCGTATGTGGATGTGTACGTTTGTGTGTGCGTGTGTCTGTGTGTGTAAAATAGTATGTATGTGTGTGTGTGTGTGTGTGTGTGTGTGTGTGTGTGTGTGTGTGTGTGTCTATGTGCGTGTTCTGTATGTGTGTGTGCATATGTGCATGTGTGTAAGAGAGAGAGAGAGAGCGAGAAAGAGAGAGTGTGCATATATGCCTGTGTGTGTGTGTTCTGTATGTGTGTGTGTGTGTTCGTATGTGCATGTGTGTGTGTGTTTGTGTGTGTGTGTGTAAGAGAGAGAGAGAGAGTGTGTGTGTGCATGCGTGTGTTCCCTTCCCTCGGTGGAGTGGCCGGGGAGGGTGTGAAACAGTGGGGAGAGGCTCACGTGCAGGGACGCCGCAGGGAAAAAATTGCCCAGGAAGGAAGCTGTTTTTTCAGCAAGCAAACTGTCAAAGTGGAGCAAAGAGCTCCAGATTAAAACTATTAGTCTGAAATGGAGGGATTATTTGTGTGAACTCTCAGGGTGAAAGGAGGCCTTCTCTCTTTCACCTCCTTAAGTCAAACAGCCCAAGCTGTATGCATCTCTCTGTCTTTCTCTCTTTTTCTTCCTCTCTCTCTCTCTGTCTCTCTCTCCCTCTCTCTCTCTTTCTCTCTGTCCCTCTCTCCTTCTTTTCCTCCCTCTCTCTATAACACACTTGCCGTGGGAAACACACAGTCCTTAGCCCAAGCTGTAATTTCCCTTCTGTTTCCCAGGCTGTGGTGGCAGGATTAGGACATTGAACACACACACACACACTCACACACCTTCGCCCACCTTCATACACATCTGCCTGGAGTGTCTACTGGTATGTGTGTCTCCGTGTGTGAACGACTTTGTATTTGCTCTGGAGTAAGTAAGAGCCAAAATTAACTTAACGTGTTTAATGTGTAGGTGTAAATGTACTCGCAAAAGACACACACACACACACACACACACACACACACACACACACACACACATACACACACACAAACAGCCAACGTATAGTACAAGTCTGATGCATTTATGTTGGATAGATTGACTTTTCCCCTCTCGCACTGGACAGATAGACTCAGGAAACACGCGAAAAAAAAAAAAAAGAGAAGCACACAAAGCACTGTTGTAGCAACAAGGGTCGCTATCCTTGGCATCCATTACAAACGCTTCCAGCCCAGAGTAATGGCTTCCATACAGTCCCCACAAACAAGAGCCACGGGCACCGGCACAGGCTCTGCAAATAAGCCTGAAACATTTGCATGCGCTTTGGGGTGGGGGAGACACACAGAATAATCCATAACTTCTGACACTCAAACACAAACAGCTCTGAAAAGAAGCACCCCTCTTTCTCTCCCTAACGGCTGTGTGTGTGTGTGTGTTTGTGTGTGTACTAAAAGAGGATAAACACTGCCCTTTGTTTGTTGGCCTTATCAGAGGAGGAAGAAATGAGTGAGAAAACAAAAACAGAAAGACAGACAGAGCGAGACGGAGAGAGAGGGAGAGACAGAGAGAGAGAGGGAGGAGGAGAGAGAAAGACATATGGAGAGGTCAGAGGGCCCATGTTTAAGAAAAAAAAAGAAACAAA
>CM059270.1:10650163-10652663 GCA_030347295.1 Setipinna tenuifilis | reverse complement strand
AAAAGAAAAAAAAAAAAAAAAATCTTTCTTTCTGGCCACCCCTACCAAACCCTCAAGCCCCCTTCTTTTATGGTCAAATGCTTGATGAAAAGTATGTGGAGTCAGTCCAATCTACCAGTGGCTTTCGTCAGCACCGTGCCTGGCCAGCTCACAGCTATCTAACTCGGTCAAGGTTGGCACTGCAGACCCCACAGCTGCTTGTCCAGGTCACTGGTGAGGCACCGGGCCCACTCTCACCTGGACCCACAACATTAAAAACACATCAAATGTGCCTGATGAGGAGCACTTCCTGAACTTCAAAGATCTGTCTTGTACTGTTTGTGGTGGTCTTTGGATGGGATACTTTGAGCAAGAAACCAGGAAGGACTTTCAAAGGGTTTCAAATAAAATGAAAATGAGAGTGCCTTGGAGTTTCTCCTGATTTAGTTATATTTAAAACAAAAAAACATTCTTTGCTTTCAGCGCATTACTTGTGGATTAATCAGGCATGGAGGCCAAAAACACAGGGAATGTGCTGCTGCTGATGATCATGATAGATCCACCATTACCAAAAACTAGGCCAATGTTAAAGTGGGGCCCTCTTGCATACTTATTTGCACTGTTCATAATACTCATTGTTGGGGTGTACTAAAATAGATTAGCATGATGATCTGAAACAGACGATGCTTTTTACCGCAGGCACATTCTCTTCTGTTGTTCCTTCAACAGTAAGAAATGAGTTTCCATACTTAATAAGGACTGCAGCATAAAGTGACGTCAACACTTTTTGCAACAATGCGTTTCTGGGGCAGTAAGAAAAAAAAAAGGGTACTGTTGAATACAATTAGCTTCTTTACTTGCAGATACTTTGCACACCATTTACACACAAACAAAAACTAATATTTGACTTCACATAAAAGAACGCAGTAACTCTTTATTTCACGGTGACTTTTTTACATGCAATATTATGACCTTACACTGTACATACCTAACACTAACCCTAACCCCAACCCTGACTCTATGGTACAGTGTAAGTACATAATGTTACATATTGTTATAAACTCTGTTACCCTGTACCTAATTGATGTAACAGGAACAGTAAAATAAAATGTAACCAATAAGACATTAAAGACATGGAGGCCTGCTTTAACACACATGTAGGCTAGAGATTCCCTGAGGAATGGAGGGGGTGGTGGTTGACTGACCTGGTCTGGGGAGGGTCGGTGGTTGACGGCCTGGGGAGGACCTCGTGGGGGGCCCCTGTGGTGACCTGGATGACCTGGGTGGTGCGGAGGATGATGAGGGTGGTGGGGATGAAGGTGGCCGTCGTCGTAGTTGTCAGCGATGAGCTTCATCCTGCTCTGGGTCTGCACAAGAAGAAGAAAAAGGGTAGAAAATGACTTAATCATCATCATCATCATCATCATCACTATTTGTTGTTCCATCATTAGCAGGTAACTGCATAGAGAAAAAAAGGATCAAATTCACCATTGCAATCATCACAATCATCATCACCGCCACTATTCTAACGTTATTATCAGCAAGTGCCATAGTTAGCATGAAAGCTATCCAGAGGTCCAGTGTGGACCCCATCAGACTCCCTGATTACAGTCGAGGCTGATGCAGACTGGGGGAATTCCTGAGGAGAAAGCTGAGAAATGGGGGTGGTGGTGGGGGTTGGAGGGCGGTGTTGGGGTTGCTGTGTCGGACCAGCCAAAATAACATAATTCTGTTGGACGTCACACTTTAGTCAAGATTGTGGTGTAATTGGATTAAAGTATTCCTGTCATGGGGAGGGGAAAGTGATGGACACTCGTTTAACACGAGACCCGGCCGCACGGCATTGTGGGTAGGCACTTTCAGGTTGATTAATGGGGGTAATTTTCTCTATCAATGATTAAAATTGATTAAAATTGCCCAGAAATATGCGCTCCACTCGGGGGTTCTGGGTCGCTCGCTCTGTGTGTGCCAGCATACTTTAGCAGGAGATAACCTTTTGACAAACACCCAACCACACACACACACACACACACTCTCTATCTCTCAGACACACACACACCACACACACACACACACACACATACATATACACACACACACACACACACACACACACACACACACACACACACACACACACACACACACACACACACACACATGGACAGAGAGAGAGAGAGAGAGAGAGAGAGAGAGAGAGAGAAAGAGAGAGCAATCAACGGCTTAACTTTAATCATTAAGCCATCAGCAAGCCATCATGGAGCTATGGCTCCAAGTATGTGCCTGAAAGCTGCTCAGTCATAGAAAGATGTATGTGTAACCTAGTTTGGGCCATTATGTAACCCACTCTCTCAGAGGCGATGGAGGAGCTGTAACCGTCTAGTAAAAAAAAACAAAAAAACGCTGCGATATTCCATTACAACAAGCCGTTCTGCTCCCTTTATTACAAACTCACACGCCGGCTACAGTTTACTGCTCACCGAGCACCTATGATACGCTGGGCTATGTGTGTATGTATGTA
>CM059270.1:10622663-10645163 GCA_030347295.1 Setipinna tenuifilis | reverse complement strand
TTAATACCTAAGTTAATGTATCATTCACGTTTGCCTTTCATTTTGGTTAGCTTCCAACTGCCTATTCGCTCCACTTGGTAATTTGATTGACATAGTGAAGGAGCAATTAAAAGAGGGGAGAAAATTATTACTATCCAATAAAATTTGGCTGCTTCTATGTGTTTTCAGTGCCCTAGCAACCTTAAGACCACATGTATTTGATAGGGTTTGATTGATGGCAGCATCCAGCTAATTAGCCAGTCAAATCAGACTTTCATGGCTAAATAGGCAGGTCTAAGAACTGGTCTGGAAGCTGAGTTGTAAAAAAATACCCTCAATGTTTCACTATCATCACATATTTTGCTGCTGTTGCTGTAGTCGGTGCCTGTTTGAAACGAGGTAACTTCGAGTAGACTCTCTGCTCTCTGTCGCTTTGTTTTGGTACTTTTACTTCCCTTACAGGATGGCAGTATCTAAAGGACTATTGTGCGACTTGGTTTCTGACTAAATGACTGATGATCGTTAACAAGACCCGTTTAAGAAGGATCTTTGAGTGAAACCCATTTTAAAACAGAGGCATTCTTTATTTAACAAATCAGTAAGTAAAAGGGAAAACCCTTCATGGCCATCCTCCACTGGGACTTTGCTGAAAAGTGAGCCAACACTGCAGGTAGCAATTATGCAGGACCTAGCTATACAGCTTGGATATACAGTGTTAGCTATACAGCTAAACTGAAGTCACTACCCAGTGGAGGATGGCCATGAAGTGTTTTCCCTTTTACTTACTGATTTGTTAAAGAAAGAATGCCTCTGTTTTAAAATGGGTTTCACTCTCTTCTGTGGCATCATGTGTAGAGCATGTTACTTTCATTAATGTTAGGCTAGAAGACGAATGTCATAGCCTGAACATACATTGTGTATTACATTGTATGCAAGTCAGTGTGTGTAAATACTCTATGTGTAGGTGTGTGTGAAGTAGCCGGTGAAGGCTCCTTCGTGCAGGATGTCGGCGACTGGAAGTTAGGGTGAAGCGGTGCAAAAAGACCTCAAGTCCACGAACGTATAGAAAAAATATATCGTCTTTTATTTTACACAAAAAAAAAACGTGCACAAACAAACATAAATAACTAAATTGACGACACTTATACCGAAACCAAATTCCACAAAATAAAAAGAACTCAAACAATACCGCCTTTAAGCTCACTGTTTTTTTCAGTCTTCACAGCAGCCCTACTACTCAGCGGCTGTTCAGTCTTTGTCTTAATGTCGTGTTGGTTTCGTTCTTCTCGTTCGTCTCTTCCTGTCGCTCGGTTTCCTTCTGGGTCTCCTCTCTCGTAAAACTGAGACTTTTAAATAGACAACACCCTTAACGGAAATTGGCCCAATCATTGGATGATTGGGCCACACCACCACCAAGTGATCCTAAACACGCATACACACACAGCTAGACATAATTTGCACACCCAACAATAATACCATCCTATATAAAGTATATACACACCACACATAATACAAAATCATAGTTACCATTCAGACTTCACACACAACACCAAACCAATTTAACACAAACACCCCTCCACCACATTATGAATCCCCACTCCCAACCAATGTTCTAAAAATAGCCTACTACCGAAGCGGGGCGCGCTTCCCGCATAGCAGCAGTGTCCAGGAGATGAGGATGTATGTCGGGAGTGTCTGAACCATGTATTTAAACTGTAAATGTTGTGCATACGACATGAGTGGGTACCTCACTCATGACGGAGATGTTCATAAAATAAATGGGTTTAAACTTCAATTTGTATTGTGGCTGGTTTGTGTGATGGTTGCGGATGCGTGTGTGTGCAGGTGTACAAAGTTCGTGCGGTTCAAACAGTTAAAAACGGTGAAAGGGGGAGACGGAGAAGTTCGCCCTTTCACAGTGTGTATATACTTGATGTGTAGACATGTGTGTGCGTGTGTGTGTGTGTGTGTGTGTGTGTGTGTGTGTGTGTGTGTGTGTGTTTGAGAGTGTATGAGTGTGTTTTTGTTTTCTTATTTCTGACACTGGGCCGATCGCCTTCGTTGACACACCGCTGGACGACAGTGGCCATTCGAGCCAGCTTCGGCACAGCTTTCACAGCAAACCAAGCATCCTCATCAACCTGCCTATGCCAACACATATGGGGCTGCCCAACCTGCTTAAAGCCCACACATATGGGGCTGCCCAACCTGCTTAAAGCCCACACATATGGAGCTGTCCAGCCAACCTGCCTATGCCCACACATATGGAGCTCCCCAGCCAGCCCAAATATATGGGCTTCTCACAGCATCACCCGCTGGGTCCACCTCCACCAGCTATGGATTCTCTATGAAGATGGCCAAAACAAATCCTAACGAGAAGAGGTTGCATAAAAAACACTCACGTAAAACTACTGCCACAATAAAAGAAGAAAGAGATGAAGACAGACAGACAGATAGATAGATAACAGAGAGAAAGAGAGAGTATCTGTGCTTATTACCAAGATGCCCAGAACATCAGCCAACATATGGGTTTCTAATTATTCATTTTCGGATTTCTAGTTGAATGTGGTAAATTTAGTATGTAGTGTTTTAATGGTTTTTAAATTCACTTTATTTTTTTATTTTTTAAGTTTTTAACAAAGACAATGTTTCAGCATAATAGCTGTACTGGAAACCCAAGTCCTTGTGGAAAAATATAAATCCCTAAAACTCATACTTAAAATATTACACGACTGTGAGGACACATGTTTAAATATCATTGCCTCAAAACTGCATGCATATATTCTATAGGGTTAACTCTCTGCTCAGCCTATGAGATGAAAGAAGCATGAACACCACAAATGTTAATAAACTAAATTTATTGTTAAGTAATAAAAAATCATATGTAATTAATTTATCTAAGCTATTGGCTAAAGTTATATTTGTGTTGCCACTGGAGGTCCACTGACTGCAGGCACATTGACCCAAGTCCCCCTTCACTGTGGCAGGATGTTGTTAGGCACATCATGGCTGCCATTGCTAGTGCAGCTCTCTGCAGCCTGGGCAACTGCTGCTTTTGGAGTGGTCAGGCCTCTACGCTGAAACCAAGCCAGCAACTGCAGCCTCCTCTCCTCCTCCAGGTTGTCCAGGGAACGTTGCTTTTGGTCTGTCAAGAGAGATGTAAATGAAATGATGTAAATCAGTCAGCAGTTAGTTTGGACGGTGTAACACCAGACTCATAGCAGAAGATAAAGGGGCAGTGCTGATGGCATGATACTTACATGACAAGTCAGGAGGAGCAGTCTCAGATTGACTGACTGTGAGTCCAGCATCAGCCTTCTTTGCTGCCTCTCTGCGCTCAAACCAGCCCAGCAGTCTCTTCCTCCTCTTCTCCTCCAGCTGATCCTTCTCTTGAGGGCTCAGGTTGTTGTGCCTCTCAGGATGTGGGCTACGCTGGTCATTGTTTCTAACTTTGGGCTGGTACTTTTGCCAGTCAAGTTTTGGGCGAGACAGTGGCTGTGCTGTGAGTGGAACCACATTAGCATCTTGGCTATCTTCGCTGGCATGAACCATGGCCTGGTGGATAATGATCTGCCCATTTTTAAGGCCCTCCACTGTGTCTGCAGCTCTCTCCTGCCCCTCATCCAAAGGTAGAGCCTTTATCCATCCTTCTTGCGCCTCAGAGATGGCCATCTCCACCTCTCTCTTCCTCCTGTCCACCATCTCCTTTTTTAGGCGCTTAGCCTCTTTTCTGAGCTTCTTCCCACTCAGATTGGCTCTTTCACTTCTCTTTTTCTTCATGGTGCTGTCCACCTCAATCCATGATGACACCATCTCACCATTGGAGGCCTTATCAGGCACTGGCAGGCAGAAGCGGAATAAATTACAGAGTTTCATTGTCAAACAGCTTTCCTCTTTGATGTCTCAAATTAGACTGAGCTGATCTTTGTACATTTCTGAACATTCTAGTTTGAACATTCTACTCCAGAATTCTGTAAGTAAACATTATATGGCAAGTTGTCATGGCAATAAGTGTTCTTTCAAATCTGACTCAGGAGCAAAGAGTTAGAATGTTCATTTTCTGCTGCCCAGCTCACTAGTTTTGCAGTCTGCTAACTATTCAAAGAAGATTCGATTGTTTGATTAAAATAAAGTGATAAAATTAAAGTGAATTTGCGCCTCAAAAGCACTTAATATCTTCCACCTAGAGGTAAAATAGAAAAAAAAAAACTAGAATAGTCTTCTTTATCTTACTGTAAACTTACCAACCTACTCCTCAACTCACCTACAGTACTTGAATGGATAAAACAAGAATAAATAAATGAATGCAGATGTTCAGATAATTTAAAGGAAATGTTGTGTGTGTTTGTAAAATGTGTGTGTACAAGTGGCTGTTTGTATTGTGTGTATCTGTGTGTGTGTGTGTGTGTTGTGTGAGTTTCAGCTAAAGATAATGTCACGTGTGTCATGTTGTGGTGAGGGCCTCATTGCCTCCACTGATCAAACCCACCAGGGTTGTGTCATCAGCAGACTTTGATGATGTGGTTTGAGCTGTGCACTGCCGCACAGTCGTGGGTGAGGAGCGTGAGGAGCAGTGGACTGGGCCAGCAGCCGTGGGGTGCCGCTGTGTCCAGCATGGTCCTGCTGGAGGTCCTACTGCCAATCCTGATTGCCTGGGCTCTTCTTACCAGGAAGTCCAGGATCTAGTTGCAGGAAGGTTTCAGGCTCTCGAAAAAAACATGGCCATACCGATGATAAGTGGTATCCTAACTAATGTGTTTTTTTTTGGGTCAAACATTTTTTAAAAGACTATGAACCAGGCTAGATGTCCTGTGAGAAGCAGTGCTTTGACAAGGTGAAAAATAGATAGTTGGAGTATTGGGGAGGACAGGAAACAGCACCTTTTCCCCCCTCTCCTCTTCTCTCCTCTATGACAGACGCACGCGCGCACACACACACACACACACCCAGCCCATGTCCAGAGCACAGCACAACACAGTCCAGCACACACAGATACTGTTACAAAACACACTGTCCCGATGCGTCGGATACTCTGTGGGACCCCCACCCCCGCCCCCCCATCAGAGGGGCGCTACCATCTTCCCTCTCCCCGACATCAAAGCTCTCCTCTGCCAGCCGCAATTCATCACCGGCGTGGATCCGCTCACGGAATCCCCACTCCCAGACTGATTTATGCGGCCGCTCTCCACAGGTAGCCCCACCAAACCGTCCTGAGCCACCACATGTGTGTGTGTGTGTGTGTGTGTGTGTGTGTGTGTGTGTGTGTGTGTGTGTGTGTGTGTGTTTGAAGCTCTCCTTCCTCAGGGAGACAACCTCACTCCGTGTGTGTGTGTGTGTGTGTGTGTGTGTGTGTGTGTGTGTGTGTGAACCTCTCCTTCCTCAGGGAGACAACCTCACTCCGTGTGTGTGTGTGTGTGTGTGTGTGTGTGTGTGTGTGTGTGTGTGTGTTTGTGTGTGTTTGTGTGTGAAGCTCTTCTTCCTTGCAGAGACAACCTCATTCACCGTGGGTATGTGTGTGTATGTTCATGTATGTGTATTGTGTGTGTGAGACTATGTGCATGCATTATATATGTGTGTACTGTATATGTGTGTTTTTTTTGGATTAGGTGTGTTTGTATGACTATGTGTTTGTATTGTGTGTCTTGTGTGTCACTTGTGTGTGTGTGTGTATGTGTGTATGTGCGTGTGAGCAACAGATTTACACGCTTGTATTGTGTGCTACAGGGAGCTGTTCTTCCTCATGGCCAGATTTCTCTGTCTCTTTCTCCTTCTCTTTCCTCTCTGCTTTGTGTCTCTGTGTCTGTCTATCGCTTAAGTCACCACTCCAGCCAGCCAAAGCAAAGAGTGCAGCAGACAGCCAGACAGAGAACATCAGCAAGGCATGCATCCAGATATCAAATCTATGTGTAAAAGACCCACACACAAACACACACACGCCGAACACACACACACACACTTACTCTCTCTGTTTCTCTCTCTCTCACTCTCTCTCTATCTCTCTCTCACACACACACAGAGACATACACACACTTACTCACTCTTTGTTTCTCTCTCTCTCACATACACACACACTCTCTCTCTCTCTCTCTCTCTCTCTCAGACACACACACACACACACACACACAAACACACACACAAACACACACCCTCTATACACTGTTTACAGTGTGAGCCAGAAGGCACACAAGCCTGAGTTTTGCGAGAGGATTTAGGAGGTGCGGAGCGCTTGTGTCCCTTGGCTGAGCGGGAGAGAGATGATATAGAGCGCCCTCATAATGGCCATTACTCTCCAGCATCCGCCTTATCACCGCCCGCCGCTGGCCACCTCTAAAGGCCGCGTCAATCACCACAGCGCCGGGATAAGTGGTGTGGGTGACAAAGCCCAACTCACAGACAAGGTGAAATACAAATGCTGGAACAGGAGTGATGGAGGAAAGGTGTGTGTTTTTGTGTATGTGTGTATGTGTTTGTCCATGTGTGTGTTTTATGTATGTACTCTATTGATGTGTTTTTGTGTGTTTGAGTCTGTCTCTCTATATCCTTGAATGAGTGTGCGTGCGTGTGTGTCTCTGTGTGTGTGTGCATGCATGTGTGTCTGCATGCCCCACAACTGGGGTGTGTATGTGTGTGTGTGTGTGTGCAGCCTATGATGATGACTCTAAAGAAAGCAATCATCACTCAAAAATGTTGGCCACGGATGACTGTGGAATGTTGCCCAAAAGAAAAAAAACAAAAAAACTTCAGAAAATATATGTTTTGAGTACATGACGCTGGCTTCCAGTTCATTCATCTTCATGCAATAATGTGTAGTCTAAACATGCCTTGCTCTTTACCATCCAACGACAGTTTCATCTCCTGGGTGGTCCCACAGCACTGCACAGCACTGCACACACACACACACTCATTGTTTATTTGTTTGTACTAAATAACGCCATTAAAATATCAACCCGCATACCTGTCAATCACAGGCAGATATGAAATTGGAAGAGACAAAGGGGGCCAATGTCTAGATGGCTAATATAAGGCAGACATGCCAAAGCTATCAAAGGAGGCAAGGTGGACCACTGTGGTTGCTGCTCGTGCCACCTTCCACATGTGGTCCGTATCACTGCGAGTGAGAGTGAGAGTGAGGTTGCGCGTGGGTTTCCCCATAGCTATGATTACCTTCACTACTCGTTTTCGCAGCTTCACTCCTGGAGGTCAATCACGGCAGTGGGCATATCTTTTACCGGCCGCACAACGATGTATTTTGTTTGTACACAGCAACTCTACCGTTGATTCTAATTAGATTTGAGGGCATCAAACCGTTTTTTTTTGTTTTCGTTGATTTGGTTTGGTTTACGCACTTCCCTCTTACATTCACCTCAGGTTTCAGTTTTAAGCTTTGCAAAACAAATAAAAATAAAAAAAGTCATGCTATTTGTGCACTTTGCAATTTGAACACCCATCCATCTCCATGTCGTATATCAACTTCTACTTCAATCTCTCACTTGCTCAATCAAAAACTGCCAGGTGTATAGCATTTAATAAGTGCCACCTCACATTCTGCACTAAATTAGGTGAGTGGTGTCGTGTCAGGACACTATGGTTGACATGTATGTAATTTGGACTTAGTGGGGTGGGTGCCAACATATATCCTGGTGAAACAGACTCTTTCACTTCGTTTCACTTTGTATATAAAAACTTTTGTCATAGCTGTTGGAGTCATAGGATGCTGTTAGTCATAGTTGTACATTTGCTTACTTGTGGGAACCTTAAATCGATTGGGCCTGCCGCCTGCCTTTAACTAATCACAAATTCCTAAATGCAGCAAGCGTGCTCAAATGTAATGCTTAACTTAAGTATTCCTTATGTAATAATAAAGAATATGGTTAAATGTTCCAAACCTCCTATCTAGTTTTTTTTCCATCGGAATACTTTTGTCCTGGGCCCAGGTACCCTGAAAATTGACCCTGTGTGTGTGTGGGTGTGCACACTTGTGTGTATGTGTGTGGGTGTACGCAAGTGTGTGTGTGTGTGTGTGTGTGTGTGTGTGATGAGTGCTGTGGAGATAGCAATCTCTGGTGGTTGACCTTGAGTTTTTACACAGCTCTAGTCAGTGCCTCTTTCAACAGCTAGTCTAATGGCCATCAAAACAACAGTCCCAGACTTTTTTCAGTGTGTGTGTGTGTGTGTGTGTGTGTGTGTGTGTGTCTGCATGTGTATGTCTGCGTGGGCCTGTGTGTGCGAAAAATATGTGTGTGTGTGTGTGTGTGTGTGTGTGTGTGTGTGTGGAACAGCTAGAGGTAATGTGAGTGCAAAAGCACATATACAGAGCCGCCTTATACTGTATCTTCTAAGGCTAACCCTAACCCTAACCCTAACACCCACCAGAAATCCAGACAGATGCTCTACCAAAGCAGGGGACCAAAGGCTTTGTACTGTGTCACGGTCTGCCCACCAGTTCCATAACCTGTTCCAAACGCCTCGCAAGTTCACAAGAGAAGAGAAGGAGGAAGAGTGTGTGTGTGTGTGTGTGTGTGTGTGTGTGTGTGTGTGTGTGTGTGTCTGTAGGGGGGGGGGGCTGGATTAGCTGTGTGGTGAACAAAGGGACAGGCAGCCATCATTCCTCCAGACAAGCGGAGGAAAGCGCAGGCGGGGCGGCTTGAGATTTTCCACATCCCGCCAAAAGATTCCGTTCCACTCTAATCCCTGCGGATTCACTGCCGTCCCCCCGTGGAGAGAGAGAGAGAGAGAGGAGATCTGGGAGATGTGTCAGGGTGTGTGTACTGTACCACCTTGCGCCTGAAGAAGAAGAAGAAGTGTTTGTGTGCCGGGAAAGTGTGTGTGTGTTTATCCCGCTTTTGATGAAGCATTTGTGTGTGTGTGTGTTGGAGCCTACGTGTCCCTGTGGTGGGGAAGGGTGGTGGTGGTGGATGTGGTGGTGAGGGTGTAAAGAGTGACGAGTTTGGACTAAAAAGCTAGAAGAGGCCCCTTTTGTCTGGCTAAAAGGGTACCAGAGTTTATGGAAAGGTGCTGTGAGTATACAGTCATGTGTGTGCACATGAGGTATTTGCCTCTGTGTGTGTGTGTCTGTGTGTCTGTGTTTGTGAAAGAGATAGAGAGAAAGGGAGAAGGTGAGAGTGAGAAGAGAGAGAGAGAGAGAGAAAGAGCAACAGAGAGACAAGGCAAGTTTTCCATAAACTTTAGAACCTGATTGAGGGTTTGGATATGGTTGCGTGTTTATGTGTAGGTACAGTGTACGTGTTTGATGAGTGTGTACAGAAATGATGTATGAGTGTACAGGATGATTTCTCCATCTGTCTTTAATAAAGTCAGTGTGCTCTGAAAAGAGAGCCTGTGTCATGTGTATGTGTGTAAGTGTGTGTGTGTGTGTGTGTGTAAGTGTGTGTGTGTGTGTGTGTGTGTGTGTGTGTGTGTGTGTGTGTGTGTGTGTAAGTGTGTGTAAGTGTGTGTGTGTGTGTGTGTGTGTGTGTGTGTGTGTGTGTGAGAGAGAGAGTGTGTGTGTGTGTGCACCCTGCTTGTTAAGAGCCCTACACAACAAGAAATTAACATGAAAGCCCCTCTAATGTGCAGTCGGCTTGTTCTGCTTGAGCTTTTAATGGTACAACAAGCCATCTGTGCCTCTGCACATTTGAGTGCATTTATATGGCCTTGTGCCTTTGTGAATGAGTGTGTGCAAGTGTTTGTGTGTGTGAGTCTGCCTGTGTGTGTGTGTGTGTGTGTGTTTGTGTGTGTGCGTGTTTGTGTGTGCGTGTGTGCGTGTGTGTGTGTGTGCGTGTGTGTGTGTGTGTGTGTGTGTGTGAGAGTCTGCCTGTGTGTGTGTATGTGTGTGCGCATGTGTGTGTGTGTTTCTGTGTGTGTGCATGTCTATGTCCGTGTGTGTGTGACTGGCTGTGAGTGATTGTGGGTGCACATCTACATTCATTTGTATGACGGAGGTTGAATGAGAGTTCCATGTCCCATATGCCTGTGTGAGTTTATGTTATAGTGTTCCTGATGTATGCTTTCTGTAACACTCACACTGAAGGTTAAGTCGGCGGGTGTCTGTGCAAAACATCTGCATCTCCGCTTAAGAGGGCTAGCATATGTCCATGATGAGTAGCTATGGCGTGATTGTGTATACGATTCAATGGGAGAGAGAGAGTACATGTACATACATGTACACACAGACACAGACACGCAGACACGTAGACATGCACACATACACACACACACACACACACACACACACACACACACACTCCATCTTAACCTCTTCTGGCCATCGTCATCCTTAAGGCAAGCACCAGACTCTCACCATGTGCCCTGTCACTGAACCATTTTTACTGATCAGGAAACAGTGACGCAGGCCAAAGCGGTAAACGAATAATGACCCCCCCCCACCCCCACCACTCCCCCCACCCTATTTACCCCCCCAAAATACCCCACATTCCCCGAAATGCCAGCGTGGCCCCTCAACCAAAACAACTGTTTGTGTTTACGAGCCGTGAGCGAATGGCAGAGGCATCCCATCCTGACCCCTTTTTCTCCCCCCTCCCCCTCCACCTACACCCCCCCTACCAACCCCTTAAGGCTTCCCAGAATCCCGTGTGAGTCAGGCGGGGCGGCAGGCGGGCGGGCCGTCGGCCTGTCCAGCTCAGCTCTGCGCTAACGCTAATGTTAACGTTACCGCTAGCCCTTAGCTGAGGGGCTTGATGTGGTTTAGGTGATTTAATACACCTAGCTGAATCAGCCGGGGGAATGCGAGAGGTCTCTCCCCTCTCCCTGCTGGAGCATCACGGGTAACTGGATACACTGGGAATGCACGGCCACGGCCGCGCTGTGATAGCTGATCGCTAAGCCAGGGACCCTGCTGATGAACATGATGGTTCACTGACTTGAATCTGTCTCCTCTATCTGCCCACCTTGTTGACTCACACGAATGTTTTCCAAATTATGTGAACCCCAACCCCCCCTTCTGCTTTCCCCGCCCCCCGCGTCCCTCCCCAGCGTCCCCGACAAACAGATGACGTGATTGGCCCCGGCGCGGGGTGTAACGGACGAGGTGCTCACCCAATGGGAGAGGGGCGTACAGTACCTGCTGCTTGAGTTGGTGCATGAGGCGGTCCTTCTCCCTCTTCAGCGCCATCACTTCCTCCTGGCTCTTCTTCTTCTTGGAGGCAGAGAGCTCCAGCAGGGCAATGTTTGCGTCTTTCTCACTAATGGCTGCCAACAGGGCTTGCTGCCTAAGGGGATGAATGAGGAGAGGGAGAGAGGAGAGGAGAGGAAAGGAGGGAGGAGGAGGGTTAGAGGTACGGTAAGTCGTTACCCTAATCCACACCAGATACAAGCCGGCAATGCACAAACCGCATACACAAAGCGCCCACTGGAGAAAACACACTCACATACTTACGCATACTTACAGTCAGTCACAAAGCCGGGGGGGCAACGAGGGCAGGTGCGCGCCGCCACGTAATGGATCGCATACCGCACCCGAACCGCAATACCCACAACCCCCTGCTCTCTTCCTGTCATCAGATAGATTCTTTGGTAATGGCGGTAATTTCTGCTCGGATCAGACCATTAAGGACAGGGCAACGGCTAGCCACCACGTCATGCCGGCAGCGCTAGTCACTCGGCGGGCTGCCCATAACTCACCCCTGTGTCAGACGGACACACACAAATATGCAGACACGTACACACACACGGGCTCGGCAACACACACACATACGTGCACACGTATACACGTGTACACACACTGTCACACACACACTTGCACACAATTACACTGCAAACAGACACCGACACACACACCCACAGACACACACACACCCACACGTGTGTTTGATCGAGCCGGGCTTTATAGCACCGCAGACGAGTGGAACATGAAAGTCGGTAGAGGGTTTAATATGTCCGCCGTATCAGAGCTATCTGCTGAGTTATAGCCCAGAGAGCCAACGCAGAGAGGGTTCTGTATACATGATAGGGACCATACCCCTGTCAGAGAGGACACTAACCGCATTCCTCGCCTCCGAAGAGAGGCCATATTTATGACATATTTGAGACTGGAGTCGCTCGCGATGGCTTAAAACAAAGCGGTGCTGATGACAGTGCAAAGGGGGGGGGGCTGGGGGGGCAAGCGTTGAGTGGCTCGAGTGCAGACAGCCAACTGGGATGCTAGTCCAGACCTTAGCGCCCTACACAGAAACAACTGTATATACTGTACACCTCGCCGGCGAGTTTGCCAAAGACTACTTCCTGAATGGATGGTTCAGTTCTAACAGCCAAGATTGGTGTGTGTGTGTGTGTGCGTGTGTGCGTGTGTGTGACAGAGAGCGCCACTATCATTTAAACTAACCCAAATAATTAGTTTCTTTTCAATTACAGTACAGAGGCGTACTTCATGAAGGGGGTAAGTGTACGAGACAGCGTAAGGTAAGTAGGTGGGGCCGGACTCTCTCACTAGACGCTTTTCAATTAAAAGCATTTCTGTGTTCACCGGGGCCCGACAAAAAAAGTGAGAAAGCAAGCCCAGAGAGATGTTTTTGTTCCATGATTTAAGTCCCTTTAGTAATAACTCCATTCCGAAAATAAACACCACTCGAAGAATAAAGTCCTATTGCCGTGGAATTCCGAACGCTATGTTTTCTGTACAATTATCTGAGCGAAACATCTGGATTCTCCCATTCGCTCCGGCTAATGGCGCCGTGACCCGCGCAGAGTGCTGACGTGGACTTCAAACTTTAATCGCTCAATTAATCAAAGTGCCCCAGCCGTCTGACCAGAGTATCCCCCCGTCTCCCGACACCTTGCGTGTTATTCCTCTGTGTGCTCGCTAAGAGCTGGTTGAGAGAGGGAGAGAGAAAGAGAAAGAGAGAGAGAGAGAGAGAGGGAGAAAGAGAGAGAAAGAAAGAGGGAGAGAGAGAGAGTGGCGGCCTCCCCCCATACCTTGGAGAGACCACTGAAGCTGCAAGCACTTATACACACACACACACACACACATACACATGCACACACACACACATGTGCACGCACATGTACACACATATAAGCATGCACACACAAACGCACACACCTACACATGTACACACACACACATGTACACACATGTACTGTACACACACACACACACACACACTGTAAGAGGTACCTATAGCGATATATTGTGGGGCTCCCATACCTGCCTTTGACCAAGATGGATGGGAAAGAATAGCAGGGGTGAGGGATGAGGGTGCACCGCGATGAGACACACAGACACAGCCTGACTTACAGCCTATCAGCTGCCTACTATAGAGCCTCACGCCGCGCAGGCATGTAAACCCCTTTAGCCGTGTAAAAAGAAAATGTACTGGGCTGCTATCTCCAAGACACGCTGACGAGTTTGAAATGAGTAATATATTCCTCTTAAATTGTGCCATTTCCCGTTCCCTGCTACCAGCTAGCCGTGAGAAAAGCTAGCTGTTGCCAACAGGGCTAAACTCTGAATCAGCAATCAGGCCCCGAATACCCGACCACCACCTCCTCTTGGCTTACGGTAATCAGCCAAAGTCAGTTCATGGTACAGTTGCTGCGCAAACAATGAGACACCCAAAGCTACCAAGAACTACTTCTAATTGTCTGGAGTAACTCCTGACTGTCATTTCAAATCAGTGACAGATCCAGTGGGAGAGATTTCCATAGAGTGCTTGTAAAAGTGTTAGCGGGCCTCGGCTATCACTCTCACTCTGTAAATTCCAAACGCCGCTTGCACTTGAGACAGGCTAGGCTGCCAGCTTAGGCACATTTGAGTGAAAGAGGAGCCTGCGGTGGACTTTATTTTATCATAGAGGAATCCAAACACAAATGATGGCTGAAACCGCACATTTTTTTTGTTTTTGCATTTTTATTTTTTTGTTTTTTTTTTCTTCTCCCCAGCCTCACGTCTTCCTTCTTGGCATATAAGGGCATGGCATGCAGGGGCAGCAGTCGGTGCCAGCGTATAAACACGGCTGAGATTAATGCCTGGCGCTGGCACTGTCAGGGGGGAGGTTGTCATGTCACCATGGCTACCATGGGAAGAGAGAGAGACGTGGGGGGTAGGGGGGTACGGAGGGGGGGGGAGGCCAGTGGTGGCAGTCGCTCCCCTCCTACCTCCTCCCCAGACTCATCCTCTGAGAGGTCGTTTACATTATCTGAAGAGGCATCCGAGGGGGGAACTACAACAAGTATAAATCACTGGAGACACATGTTCTCATGCAAACTGCATGCACTCATGCACACATCTCTGCACACACACACCCACACACACACACGCACACACACACAGACAGACAGACAGTTGTGCACAGTGCACACACTTAGTGCAAAGGAAGTACACATGCTAACCAATTTCATATGTCACATTACATCAACACGCACAGGCCTTGATGGACACACACATCCATGTGCGCACACACCTTTCTCATTCCGATATCTATGTATGACATGTGATTATAATAGAAATCACAACGCAAGAAGGGAGTGCTGGCATGGAAAGTTAGCTCCGACATCTGGGCGAGAAATTCAAACTGGGCCGTGCTGCTGAGATAGTGCTCCAAAGATGCCAAAAAATTGAGTTGAAACAATCAGTGGACTATTTCCACAGCAAAACGCGAGACGAAGCCATCAATGTGTTCTTCATTGTGAGGCCAAGGCTTTAAAAAAAAAGGCTCTGGGTGCTCCATTTCAGTTACCTCCCTCTGACTAAGTACACAGCAAAAACACACACTCAAAGACCAGGTGTTTGGTGGTGAGGTAAAAAACACCAGATTTTCAAAGTCACCTGTTTTTTGGAATTAGGCTGCCAAAAACCTCTCAAGTGTCTGGAAGCTCCTCTTTCTCACAAATTCAGATGCCACAGAGTGCCATGATAAATGGCTCCTCCAACCAGGCCAAGTGATGCCAACTGCAGGACACAGGATGAATAAATGGGTATCCGACAGACCCAAACTGCCAGCCCTGAAATATGCCGGATTCCAAAATGGCTGCCATGCTTCAGCGCACCCAGAAGTGCTTCCAGTTGCCTGATTAGCAGGGGCAAGATCCAGCGCTTGCCACCACCACGTGCGGCCCGGCCAGGAGTTGCTAGTGAGAGATGCCTTCCTAAAGCCATAAAAAGGGGCATTATTTTGATTAGCTGGCCCATAAAACTCCCCTCCCATTCTGAGCCGAAACCCCCATTCCTCTGCCCTCATCAGCCTAATTAAATGGCCTTTTGGAAAAGCGTGTGGCCTAATTTCTCGCTGCGGTATTAAATCACAATTAATTTGAAGAGTCGTTTGGCGGGGGCCTCTAAGTCACTCCGGTTCTGGACATAAATCCTATCGAGCCCAGGACCTGCTTCATTTATCAGCACGCAAAAACAAAACAATACTGATGATATACAGTGCAGCACGCCCCCCCCTCACCCACACCCCACCACCCCCTCGCCTACGCAGCCCTATTTACCATCGATCAGCTCAGCAGCCAGAGCCAAAAGCCTCATTTCTATCTTATTACCCAGCTAGTTAACCTCCTCTTGGCATTTTTGGGCAAACAATCGCCGCTTGTGTGTGTTTGGAGGAGAAGTGAGAAGCCCTGTTACAAGAGCAATGGAAGATTCCGGCTGGCTCCAGGTTCCGGGGGGGTGGAAGGGTGTGTGTGTGTGTGTGTGTAGGGGGGTGTTTGTGGGGTGCTAACCACTTATGGTGCTGGGAATTCGGCCATCACCGCTTAATGTTGCCCACCCTCACATTCACACCTTCCCACCAATCCTTCTTCAGACACATAAACACAGGTGTGCGCCTTCTTTCCTAGCAATTGGCACACATGTACACACAAGTACACACACACAGAGGAAAAGAGCGAGAGAGAGACACACACAGACACAGACACACACACATACACAGAGGAAGACAGCGAAACACACACACACACACACACACACACACACACATACACACACACACACACACACACACACACACACACACACACACACACACACACACACACACACATCCAGCCCCTATCCCCCCACCCCTAGTCCAGAGTTTCCCGAGTGATTCCTCAGTAGCACATGTGGCCGGTGAGGGCCGTGACATCTTATTTATGGGCGCCCGGGTTCCAGGATGAACATGTGATTGTAATTGGGGGTGCGTGTCCGGCACAGCGGACGGGGCCGACAGGGGCGTGATGGGGCTGAGTGATGGATGGCCGCCGTGCATGAGCAGCGGGAGGAGGAAACAGAGAGAGAGAGAGAGAGAGAAAGAGAGAAAGAGAGAGAGACAGAGAGAGATAGAGAGAGAGAGAGAGAGACAGAGAGACAGAGAGAGAGAAAGAGAGAGAGAGAGAGGGGGGGGGGGGGGGAGAGAGAGGGGAGAGAGAGAGAGAGAGAGAAAGAAAGAAAGAGAGAGAGAGAGAAAGAGAGAGAGAGAGAGAGAGAGAGAGAGACACACACAAACACACACACACACACACACACATTGAATAGGCCCACTCTAGAGGCTCGGAGCTGTTTTTATGAAGACATCTCTACTGTCAAGCGGCGCTGGGGCCCGTGGAAAAGGAGAGGCCCCCGAAGCAGATGGGGGCCCCAACGCACAGACAGCGTAAAGAATCACTCCTTAAGATCTGGGCCATCCCAGGGGTTAAGGTGGGGTCAAGAGCAACACGTCATATGGGAGAGGTGTGTGTGTGTGTGTGTTTATGTGTGTCTCACTCCCGTGTGTGTTTATGTGAGTGTGAGACGTTCTCACTACCTGTGCAACACAACTATGAGAGAGTTTGAAAGCAACTGACAGGAGGAGATGAAAGAAAGAAAGAGAGCAAGAGAGAGAGAGAAGGAGAGAAAGAGAGAGAGAGAAAGGAGAATGTGGAGAGGAGGAGAAGGAGGAGGAGAAAGCCGAGTAGATTTAAGACCCCAGCCACCACTAAATCAGTGGCACATATTCCACCTTGTTATTCCTGCGTGTCACGCTTGAAGAATACGTGTTTATCATTTGTGTTATGACTTTGCGTGGAGTTATTACAGCGCTGACTCACAGGGAGGAAAGAGAGGGGTGGTGGGGGGGTGGGGGTGTGTGTAGTGGGGTGGGAGGAGCGAGGGGGAAACAGATGCGCCCCCAAAAGGTGCCGGGGGGACCCACAAATCCAGCACCGGCCAGGGTTTCCGCTAGGAGACAGGGGGCATGCCGACAGAATGCAGAGGAAAAGGAAGGGAAGTGGGGTTGGAGTGGGGTGGAGGGGGGAACACAAAGACAGCCGACAAGGTGTTCACCAGCAGAAAGTGGCCCCCTATAGCTCTCTCTCTCTTTCTGTCTCTCTCTCTTTCTCTCTCACTTTCTTTCTTTATTTATTGTGTACAGTGACAATTTGACCTTGTTGTATTATTAAAATTTGTAATAAAGGGTTTTTGAGCATTCAAATTCTTTCTCTTTCTGGCTCTCTCTCTCTCTCTCTCTTAGTCTTAAGCATTCTCAGATGAAGACAGACTATTGTGGTGCTTACCCTGCAAACAAACACACTCGTTAGGTCTGTCACAGTTATAATATAACTGTCTGATCCCAGTCATTTGAGCCGACCGCAATCATTGTGAGATTGTGATGATTGTGAGAGCCATGTCTATCCGCCGGCATGGAGGCTGAGAGAATTATAAAGACATGTCATGTTTCCATCACTTCGCCCATGTTATTTGAGATCTGACTGGTGCCTTTTTAAATTTCACTAACATGCTGTGAATTTTTTAAGGGCCCTATTTATGCCATATCTGCCCAGTGCAATTTTTATGACAAAGCCTGAAAAGCAATTGCAAACACACACACACACACACAAATACACACATACAGACACACACACACCCACACAAGTTCACAAAGCAAAAATTAAAACACACTGTCACACTTAAACAAAAACCTCTGCACAGAAGTATACGCACAAACTTGCGTATGTCAAGTCTTTCTCAACTAAAGGCGGAGGCTGTTCTTCATTCCAAATGAGCATGTCAACGTTGAGATTTAGGGAGATGACGTTATGATCAGGCCAAAAAAAAAGATCAAGAAACTTCATCTAGATTAATGTCCGACACGACCGAGAACGTGCCTTCAGTCATGATAACAGACGACACACAACTGGCTCAGGCACCACAGAGAGTCCTTGCCAACACTGCAGCGCTGCAGAGTCTTGAGATCCGTGACGGAAAGACACGAGAGAATGCAGCTGTCATCGACTAAACCCGAGGCTTGACACCCCAGCCGTCCAACACCGGGCGAGAGAGCCGGCCGGTCGCCTCGGGAGCCCTAGAGTGTGTGGCTGGGCTCTGCCGATGAGGACATGGAGCCTCGGGGAAGCAGCGGAATAGGAGCTGGGCAGAGACGGCGGCCCTGACACCTCATCGGTCGCGGAGGCATCCAGCAGTCAGGGAGCGTGCTGGCCAGCTCTGCCCCCACTCGGGAGTGACTGATGGCGGAGGGGTGGCGAGCGGAGCGGTGCCTGGAAGTAAGCTGTGGCTGGAAGTGTGAGGTTTGAGGCTAACCTTGACATTTCTTGCTAGCAGGGGGCACGGATACACACATATATACACACATGCGCAAACACACACCCACACGCGTACACGCACACACGCACATACGCACGCACGCACGTACACACACACACCACTTACACACACACACCACACACGCATATACACACATACACATGCACACACAAATACACACCCACACACACACCACACACGCATATACACACATACACACACACACACACACACACACACACACACACACACACACACGAATGTGTCTTTGAAAAGCCAGTCTCGGTGACAGCAGATGGGACGAGGCTGAGTGGACGGGGCCTGAGTGAGTGAGAGTGTGTGTGTGTATGTGTGAGTGTGTGTGTTTTCACTCCACTAATAAAATATACAACTCACCGGCCTGACGCTCACTCCCATCGTGGAAAAAAAAAGGCAGCCAGGGAAAGTCAGTGTGTGTGTGTGTGTGTGTGTGTGTGTGTGTGTGTGTGTGTGTGTGTGTGTGAGTGAGAGTGTGATTCAGAGAGGAGGGATGGGAGGAGAGGCAGGAGAAGGAGAGCGGTGCCTAATTGAAAGAGTATGCATCGCTTTTACAGCAAAAAGGAAAAAAAAGGGCGCCAAAAAAAAAAAGCTTGACATGAGTTTTCATTCATTGCTTGGAAAGCCAATTCTGTGTTTTCTCCGAGCTTGATGACTTGAAAGGAAAAAATGGAAAACATTTACATTTAGTAGACACTGTCATCCACAGTAACCAAGGCTGCAAGGCAGGTTCTCATTTTTAAAGTATGAGTCTTAGCTGGGTAAAGGGGCCTGTGGTTTTAGCCTGGCTAGTGCTATGCTTCACAAGCTAACGGAGGTCAATACAATAACAACAATCAGTCCTACAGCCAAAATGCAAATGTATTATCATTTCTTTCCCTGTAATGGGTCATGTGAATACTCAACAATATTTTGTCTAAAGGCATGTTATATTTAACTGACATTAATCTTTAGAATTTCTACCTACAACTAGTGAGCTGTAACTAGCCTACTAGCTTAGAAACATAAGAATAGCCCAGGAAAAAAAACACAGCTGAAACTGTTTAAAGTTGCTAACATGTTTACAGATACATTTCAGTAAAAAACTTAAGAATGTCAAGCTGAAATGCTCTTTGTAAACCTTTTTAGAGGGTTGTGGACCGGATGCAAAAAACTTTACAATAAATCGTCACGGCATCTAGTGATGAAGACATGCGTGTTTCTCTCCTCTTTCTGAGACAATGGACAAAAAAATAAATTTGATCATAAAAAAAAGTTTTCTACAAACAAACCAGACCTTTAAGAAAATGCTAAACCCCTTTTGTATGACTTTAAGAAACGCCTGAAAGACATTTCTTTCCTGAGAGTCAGTTCTACTGGCCCTAGTATTTCACCGCTCATTCACAGGACTGAGCTGAAGAATTTAGAGCAGGACAAGGGCTCTATATTTAACACTAGGCCAGCCACTTACCTCAGGAGGATATGTCAGATTGGGATCTATCTGGAGCAGGCAGATTTTAATCTTAAGTACAGAATCAGATACACCAGGCCGGCAAGGTAGGGGGACATAAATGGTGTGTGAGTGCCTGTAAGTGTGTGTGTGTGTGTGTGTATGAGTGTGTATATGTGTTAAAGAACCGGACAAGAGCGTGGGCCCCTTCTTTGAAGCGCAGTCCCGCTGTTAGCACAGCCGCTAGCATGTGTCTCCTCTCGCATTCTCCTCACTCGCTGCCAGACGCGTTGGGGGCATCTGCAACGCGGCGCTCCCCCCCAGCCCATACCCCCACCCCCACCCCCACCCACCCACGGGCCCCTCCGACCTGACCAAAGGCCGACCCCTGAGAACTGTTTGAACAACATGGAGAATGCCACCCCCTTTGTTTTCACAGGAGGCTAAAAGATGGAGAAAAAACATCCTCTTCTCTGTCACAAGCAGAGGGGGACCTTCAGAGAGATATCAAGGAGAGCTCATGGTGCTTCCACGGCTAACGCCAGGGGTTGGCAACAGGGGCCACAACACCCACCATTCAAGATGTGTATGTGTGTGTGTCTCTCTCTTTCGCTCTCTCGCTCTCTCTCTGTCTCTCACACACTCTCTCTTTCTTTCTCTGTGGAGTGTTTCTCTGTGGGGCTGAGCTAGTGGTCATAATGGTGATATGGCAGGACAAAAACCAACATAATGATAATAATGATGATGATAATGACATAAATTACATAAAACATTAGGCTGATGGCAGTAGACTAAACTTTTGGGGTGGCCCTGTTCTTCTCACTCCCACATTAGCAGTTCCTTCTAGAGCGCTACACCACGTAACTAGAGGCTGAGTCACTGTAAAACAACACAATATCAGACAGGCTACACCTTTGCATGTGTGTGATACTGTACTTAGCCCTGCTGTACAATGTGTAAAGATTGTGAATAAAGTGTAAACATGTTGCGTGACAGGGGACATGTATGCAGAGATTCAATTCAGAATTCAGAAGGATTGTCGGGGAAAAACACAGTGTTTGCTATTTATTTGCTGATAATTTCCAGAGCTTCCCAATGTGCACACACACACACACACACAAACAGACAAGCTATTTCCCATTTCCCAGTGATGGTGAGCAGACTGTCAACATATGAGAAATTAATAAATGTTTAAAAATCCATCTTCATCCCAATTACTGTTGCTTATTCCATGTGTTCATTTTTGTATGTGTGTGCATGTCCATCTGTGTATGTGTGTGTGTGCGTGTGTGTGGGTGTGGGTGTGTGTGGGTGTGTTTCTGTGCGTATGTGCACATGTCTGTGTGTGTGTGTGCGTGTGTGTGTATGTGCGTATGTGTGCGTGGGTGTGTTTTTACATGTGTCTTTGCTTGTGTGCGTGTGAGTTTGTGTTTAAAACCTTAGCAGGAAACAGACTGGAGTTTCAAAAATATATCCTTTAGGGGCCAAGATAACAACACAAACCAAAAACATGAAGTGGGAAGTCAGGCTAAGTGGGCCATGTCCTCTGCGTTAGCAAACAGCACCATGCAAACATGGCAGAGGCTTTTTTCACTTACAGCCTCAGGTGGCAGGGTGGTGCTAGCCTGCTAACCGACTAGCGTGAGTGAATCAGGTCAAAGTTTAATGTAGAAATTCTCTAGTAGTTGCATGTGTGTGTTTTATTGAATGGTTTATTTATTTAGCCTAAAAACACACGCACACAAGCACACAAACACACACACACACACACACACACACACACACACACACACACACACACACACGCATTTAAAATGTCCAAATGTCCTTCTGTGAACTCACATTGACATACCAAATCTTTTTGATCTTCTGCTTTTGTTTGGAGTGATTTCTAAACATTGGGAACAATTTCCAACAGTTTTTTTCCATTTTAAGACTTCAAGACCCTTTTTGTCATTGTGCAGTTGCCTGTACAACGAAACTAAACAACTAAACATTTCCAGTGAAAGAAAAATGCTGTTACACAACTCTTCCACAAGACTTTCATCTTCATACCACTGTTTAACCAATGATTTTTCCACTTTGTTAGTCCTGCAGGTCACTGTGAACAGCATTTCCTTAACATACTCAGTGCGATGGTATCTCAACCTATCCAACAACAGACCAGAGCGTAGCCCAGCCAATCACAGAAGAGCCCCTAACAGTCAGACCCTATCACAGAGAGCCCACCAGGCACCGTCAGCGAATCAGGAAAAAGGGAGACCACCAGGCAGCACAAGTGCAATCTGATAATCTCAGCTACTTCAATGGCACACACACTGGCCTGCTTTTAGTGCTTAACATGTTAGCAGATCTACAGACTAAGAGTGGCCACACACACATACACACACACACACACACACACACACACACGCAAGCATGCGCACACACACAGACACACAAATAGACACACACACACACAAATAGACACACACACACACAAATACACACACACACACACACACACACACACACACACACACACACACACACACACACACAC
>CM059270.1:10607663-10617663 GCA_030347295.1 Setipinna tenuifilis | reverse complement strand
AATCTGCAAATGGAGCAGGACTTAACCAGAGAGGCAACAAAAAAGTCATAAAAAAAGTGAAGTAAAAAGAAAAGACCGGGGTGACCATTTCCCAAGATTCCCTGCCAGATGATTATCTAACGCCACCGAGTGTGGTTGACTCGGGTCAGAGCCCGCTGGGTCGGGCCAGGAACATGCAAAGCAGACACATTCTGGCGCATGGCTCTTTTAGAATTATAGCTTTAGTTGGAGTGCGGCGTTAGTCCCAGTCATTTCCAGTTAGTATTCAAAAGGCATCTGGGGTCAGTGTCTGCGAATCACCCCGGGATCTCGCCCGGGGGCTAGAAAATAAATTAAACATAAATAAATAAATATAAATACGCCACTTTGTTGGTGCAGGTTACAAGTTCAGGGCTCCCCCCATGTTTCCAGAGCCCCCCCTTAAAAAACTTCATCCCCCATGGTCCTCTGGGGGTGTAAACGTGAAAAGGGGTGATGCATCGGAGTGAAGAGCTGTTTCATCTGCTCATTCCTCTCCTCACCCTGACACACAGAATCCCTGAGTGTGACCTTTGACCCTTTGGGGGTCAGGCCTTTTGGGACGCTTTCATCGCCTTTGTTTCTCCTTTACCCATCTCCTTGCCTAATGGATTGCACACACCTGCGGAGGCATTTTCACACAGCCGTGCCAGCACTTATTTAAAGCATGTGTTTCTCCTAATGATGCAACTTTTTCAGCGAGAGTTTATGTGAGACGCTTGGTCATCATCAGCACACACTAACACATTCACAGTGGTGCCTTACGACCAGTAGCTCTGATCCCAGCATGCCTCAGTACTTCCAAATGAGCTCCATTAAGAAATGAAATGACATGTCTTGTCCAGAATGCATAAAACACACTCTCTCCCTCTCTCCAACACACACACACGTTCAGAGACAGAGAGAGACAGAAAGAGAAAGAGAGAGAGAGAGAGAGAGAGAAAGAGAGTGACAGACACAGAGAGACAGAGAGAAAGACACAGAGAGAGAGACAGAGAGAGAGAGAGAGAGAGAGAGCGACAGAGACAGACAGACAGACAGAAAGAGAGACAGAGGGAAAGAGAGAAAGAGAGCAAACGAGAGAGTGTGTTGGCTGTCTATGAAGAACATTATTCCATGTGGCAACACTTTATACGGAGAGCCAAGCAGCAGTGGTCCTTTTCACGTGGTGATTTGTGCCCCATGTCAAAGCAAAACAATTGGGCTCTTATTCATTAGCCTTTTAGAGCCTCTCCCCACAGCCAACGGCAGGCCAGGCCAGTCCAGGCCCCAGCCGGCCCCAACAGTTCACACCGTCACCTCAGTTTGCCTGTGACCTTAATGCCGCTCCCCTCTCTCCCCCCCTCCTTTTCCTCTCTCCTCCTCTCGATGCGTGTTTTGCTTTCTTTCGCCCGGTCACAGCTTCTCTCCGAGAATTAGAAGTATCAGCTCATTAAAACAGACAGCTTTATTCTGTTGATACTGCCCCTCTCCCACACACATGCAGGCATGCACACACACACGCATATATGCAGGCGCACACGCACACACACATGCGCGCACACACACACACACACACACACACACACACACACATATACATACAGGCGCGCACACACACACACACACACACACACACACACACACACACGCTTACTTACAGAAAGAAACAGAAAAAGAAAAAAAAAAACTTGAAAGGAAAAATGAAACCGCATGAGAATTTCCATTTTTCCGCCCCCTCGTTCCCCAGCCCCCTCCCTCCCGCCCGGGCGCCCCCGCGTGATTAATGACATCACGCGTGTTCAGGAAAGAGCTCCGTGTGTAATTTTAGAAACTGAGATTTACTGTGCGGTGAGCAAACACTGAGGAGAAGTCCGGTCTCGGCCTTCCGTTTGCTTATAAAGCCTTTATAAATGGCGTATAAAATATCTGTTTATTAACTCATACAAAACTTCCAAGTTTTAAAGAAGCGAGCTTCTTTAAAAGAATTGAAGTGGCTTGGAAGTGTAGATTACTAGGAGTCAAGTTCGTACGGCTGCATAAATTTGATGATTCAGGTCTGGCACTGACTTAGTAAGTCAGCGGGACTTGTTGGGGCTTGTTGGTTGTGACTTAGCCTCCGTGTAAGCTATCCCACTGCGTCCGCTAGCAACAGAGAGATATTAACAGTGCAAGTTTACACGGACTGTCACCTGTACACCAACAGCTGTACACAAAGCTAAGTTGCACTCAGATGCGATGTGCGTAATGTGAAGAAAAAGATCAGTGCGTAGGAGTGTGTGTGGGGATTCCTGGCCTTGTCCGCAGCAGTCCCCGCTATAAATATCTCAAGTCCATTTTGCTCCAACCCCACTTAAAGTACTGTAGGCCTAAAAACTCGCACGAGGCACCAGCCCCTATTAAAAAGCCTGGGCTTGTGGGGCTATGATGAGGCCTGGGGAATGGAACAAGGAACAAGCCGCTAAGTGCCTACTCAAGTATGCATGATGATCATTAGTAGCATTACTAATGCACTGCATTTCTGTTACAGCATACTGGTACAGAACAAGTATTACTAACGTCTGCACACAGTACACTTAAGGTTTGAACTCTGGCCCCACACAGCATACTAAGCTTGGTATGAACTAAATTATAGTAATAACTGTACTGCAACTAATAAATCAATGAATACACCCAAACTTTGCATCAAGATGATTGGTGAGGTAGAGAACAACCTGTAACCGTACATACTAAAGCTTCTCTAATGACTAAAGGAGCCATAAGGAACATCATCATCATGTATGTAATGTATTCTGAGGTGCATGCAGAGTTTTACTTCATATAGGCACCTTGCCTTCTCTTGCTTGTTTTTGGAAGCTCTGAAACATATAATTTTTTACGTCATACACAGAGTAGACAGATGAATGCATGTGCGCACACACACACACACACACTTACAAATGGAGAGCCAAAAAAATCATTCTCAGACAGAGCAAAGAGAGAGAGAGAGAGAGAGAGGGAGAGAGAGAAAGAGAACGTGTATGTGTGTGTGTGTGTGTGTGTGTGTGTACAGTGCCAGGAGCGGTGTCTCTCTGGAGTGCTGGCAGTGCCCGGGTGGCACAGCATGCCTGACCACAGAGGCCTGTTTCCTGTACCATGAGAACATTCTCTTAAAAGAGCAGCAAGCCTGGTGACACAACACAGGCGCTCATGTACACACATGTGCATACACACACACATGAACACACACACACACACACACACACACACACACACACACACACAGTGCTCACATAAAGCACTTCTTATATACTGTATACATATCCACTCATATGGAACAAACACACACACACATACACATACACACACCAGACGCACGCACACACACACACACACACACACACACACACACACACATCTGCTAGTAATTATCAGGACCCTGATACTGCACTTGCCTTAATTAGACTTTCTTTATTTTACAGCACCACCAGTTAAAGCAAAATGTTTACAAATGTTGCCTATTTTTTTGTGTAATATAAAAGAGCCGCCCATGCGGCGGTGTACTGGGCCTCAGAAAATTAACAAGGGATTAGTTAGCCTTAAACGTGTGGACACGGCTTCATAAAGAACACAGTCGGGAGGAAACACAAACACAGCCGCTTTTATTGTACATGTGTCTCAGTCCTGGCACACATGGACACACACACACACACACACACAAATACACAAATGGACACATAGAGAGACACGGACGGACGGACACACACACACTCTGTGCCTCATGCACACACTAAAACCCACTGACACACACGGTGCACAATCTGGTGGTGTTAGTCATCAATACACACACACACACACCCACACACACACACACGGCGCGCACACACACACACACACACAAAACACACACACACACACACAGGCATGCACATGGGACCTCTAAAACTACCCAAACACATGTGTGCACAGACACACACACGCACACACACACAAACACACACACACAGACACTCACTCACATACACACACACACAGACACACACACACACCCCTAGCCTTCCCAGTGTACCCAAAGCCATCCCTATAAAAGTGTCTGAGCAGTGGCGGCTCTGTCATTATCATATTTGAGCATCCTTTCGCACGGGATCAAAGGGCAGCTTTATTAGAGCCTGATCGAGCGCACCAACATCCACCTGTCAATGCACCACTCTCAGCTGCATCAGCACGGCCTCAAAAACACACAGAGAGAGAAAGAGAGAGAGAGAGAGGGAGAGAGAGAGAGAAAGAAAGAGAGAAAGGGAGAGAGAGAGAGAGAGTGAGAGAACACACAAACACAGAGAAAGAGAGGGAGTGAGAGAGAACACACAAAAACAGACAGAGAGAGAGAAAGAGAGAGAGAAAGAGAGAGGGAGGGAGAGAGAGAGAGAGAGAGAGAGAGAGCAAGGGCATCCGTTCACCGCTCTCTAATCAAAGTAATTTGTATGTTGGGTTTGGTGCAGACAGCTTATACCCGACTGGACTTGAACTGTGAGTGTGTGCATGCTTGTGTGTGTGTGTGTGAGTATGTGTGTGTGCATGCTTGTGTATATGCGGGGGTGCGTGTGTGTCTGTGTGTGTGTGTGTGTGTGTGTGTGCGCATCTAAGTGCATGAGCGAGTTTCTGTTTAAATATGACCTTCCTGTTGGTCATCTCATGACAAGACAATGACACATCTGAGTGTCCGGGTGTGTGTGTGTGTGCGTGTGTATGCGTGTGTGTGTATGCGTGTGTGTGTGTGTGTGTGTGTGTGTGTGTGTGTGTGTGTGTGTGTGTGTGTGTGCGCGCGCGCGTATGTGTATGTGTGTGTCTGTGTGTGTGAACATGTTCTAGCCTTGTAATTACGGCAGCTAGAAAAGAATACAATTTATCTAGGAAGTTTACACACGCACACACACACACACACAAACACACACAGACACATACAAAAGGTCTTGTATTAGCAGGCTACTACAATGACACACAGTGGTGGTGACCACACTCAAAATAAATAAACACACACACACGCACCCATACACTTATTCACACAGATGTACAGTACAAACTTGTCCTCAGGGGAATGATATCATCTGTAACAGTCAGCATCCTGACACTGTCTTACACACACATTTTTCCTCTCTGAACAAATTCTTCCTACTGTCCTGTTTCACACACACATAGAAAACAGACACACACACATACACACATACACACATAGGAACACAAACACGCTTGGTCATTAGAGTTTTATCAAGTCCTCTTCCCATCATTCATTAAATAATTACATAAGCTATACTCACCAAATCTCCTTAATGTCCTTATTATCCAGCTAATCCTCCACTGACTCTCTCTCTCTCTCTCTCTACCTCTCTCTCTCCTTTCTCTCTCTCTCTCACTCCCCTATCTTTTCCTCTCATATGTTTTGCAGTCCCTTTTCCTCTGGCTCTCTCATTCCTCCATCACTGGCCAGCTGATTGAAAAAGTCCCCCTTAATTAAAAAGCACTACTGCCGCTGTGCTGAGCTGGACTGAGCTGGGCTGACCTGTGCTGTGTTATGCTGCCCTGGGCTCCAGCATGCTGACAGAGAGGCCGATGTGGTCACTGATAAGGACCCAGGCCTGTTCCCTCTTCTGCTGCCCAGTGCATAGGGGTCAGACCCAATCAGAGGCATTTTGTTTCATTTGTATGTGCCACAGCAGTGCAATCCCATGATAGACAAATTGCAGACCATTACAAGCACAGAGGTATTGCAAATGTGTGAATGTGACTTTGTGCTTGTGGTGTTTGTAGTATATGTCTGCTATGCTTTGAGGATCTGTTAGTTGAGAAGTTGGCATAAGGTAACTGAAAATCCCCAACAATATGTCCCTTAAACAGAGCTTAAACAGAAACATTGAAAACACACTGAAAATTGTATTGGCCTATGGCATATTGTGGGTGAACAGGTTCTAGCCTACGGAATACAATTTATCTCGGAAATTTCCACACACACACATACACGCACACACACACACACACACACACACACACACACAAGCTTTTCCCAGCTGCTGTGCAATGCAGTTACACCCATAAACAAGTTGCCTAATGTCTATGTCTAAATGTGTATCTGTTAAGCAAAATGTGTATAGATTGGCAGGTCTAGAAAGTTATTCAGTCGTCAACAGGTTAGAAAAATAAAAATAGGGACATGTTTACCAAGTAGTATAGTGACTGGTAAGTTGAAATGTTATGTAGCATATGACACTACTGTAAGGTGTTTGTTGTGTGTGTATTAGAGAAAGAGAGAGAGTGTGTGTGTGTGTGTGTGTGTGTATTAAGGTCTGTGTGTGTGTGTGTGTGTGTGTGTGTGTGTGTGTGTGTGTGTGTGTGTGTGTGTGTGTGTGTGTGTGTTTTAAGGCTTGTGTCTGTGGTGCAATGTAACAAAAACAAGGCATACCTCAGCATTAGTACAAAACAGGGCAGTTAAGATTCCAGGCAAGATGCAGTGTTATAGAAATTTGCATGTGCGTACACACGTGCATATGAATACCTGGAAATGTATTCCAAAAGACGCACAAACATAGACACACACACACACACACACACACATTCACACACACAAATTCATCTAACAGAAGCCCCAACCTCCTTGGCCCAGTTAGAGAGGTACGGAGAGAGAGAGAGAGAGAGAGAGAGAGAGAGAGAGAGAGACAGAGAGAGAGAAAGAGAGAGACGGTAGATCTAACTGCCTTGGCCGCCCGTGTTTTTTTTTTTCTAGTTTCTTCGACGCACTAGTAAAGAGCCTTTACAGGGTGTTGTTCTGCTTTAAAGCTGGATATGGCTCATTGAATTTCCACTTTATTTGGACACAACTATGCAGCGATGACGTCGACGGGCAAGGAGACCGTAAAGCAAATGGGTTCCTCATGTGCCTCTCCAGCGCATTAGGGTCAAGTCCAATTCATTTCCATCTCTACCCCTCTAACCCAGCCCCCACCAACCCCCCGCCGCCCCCACCCCCTACCTCTCTCTTCTCCCTCCTCCTTTTCTCCCTCCCTCTCGCCTTCTCTCTCTCCTGCTGTGTCTTGCAGCTCCAGCTTCCCAGACCACCTGACCTGCCTATCTGTCTGTCTGTCTGTCTGCTGTGCAGAGATGGGGGGGGGGAGGGGGGAGAGGAGAGGGAGAGCCCCCCCACTGCTTCGCACCTCATGCCTCTCGTCTGGACAATCATTAACTCCGGCATCGCTGCGCACTGTCTTCTGTCATGGGACGCAGTGGTTTTGAGCCAAGAGGGTTAACCCCTACTCAAAGTCACTTTGTGTGTGTTTTGAGTTTATGGGCAAATATGGAGTCAATTGTTTGTGGGCTGTCCAGAAGCGGAGCGGAGCGCTGCACTGCATCGAGTCCATACTGAGATCTGAACAAAAGGAAATATGCTTTTGCGGTTTGTGTTGTGGAAGCCCGATTTCTCCAATAACTTTCATTAGTTCTTTCTTCCTCTCCCTCTCTCTTTCTGCTTTCTTCCTCTCCTTGTACTTCTCTCTCTTTCTTTACCTCTCTCGTTCTCTGTGTCTCTGTGCCTCTTTGTACCTCTGCAGAGCATGTCATCAAACAACGGGTCGTAAATAAGTCCAGTACAAATCCAGTCAAGGGCTGTTAGACCCTCAGGCCATTGAGAGCAGTAAGTCTAAGGACGTGCATCTGTGTGTGTGTGTGTGTGTGTGTGTGTGTGTGTGTGTGTGTGTGTGTTTTAAGCATTGTAAGTGTGGGCCGTTTAATCTTGACAGACACGGCTACGGGCCAAGGAGGGGACGCTTTCCCCCCTGTTACTGTAACAACCGGAAGCAGGAAGTGCTTATGGCCCTGCCAGCCCCGCCCCTTCCTGCCAGCCCGGCCGTTAAACAGGGACCATATTGGGACACGCAGAGCAGAGCAGAGCAGAGCAGAGGCATCCTCCAATCAGCCATCACTAATGCACAAACACCCACAACAGACACTGGGGACGAGGTGTAATGAGGCAAGCCCAATGAGGCGAGCAGTAAAGAGTGTGTGTGTGAGAGTGTGTGTGTGTGTGTGTGTGAGAGTGTGTGTGTTTGTGTGCACATGTGTTGGTATGTGTGTATGTGTGTGTGTTAGTGTGTATGTCTGGGTTTGGGGGGGGGGGGAAGCGATCTTGGCCCTGAGATTCCAAGAAGCTGCAAACAGGAGAACTGGAGTGGAATCTGCGCTAAGCTGGGCATTGCTGGGGGAACAATGCTGGGATCAGCGTTAGCTTTCTCTGCTGGATCCCCTCCAGGCCCCAGTCAGTCAGTCAGTCAGTCACTCACGCACACACACACACACGCACACACGCACCCACACACACACACACACACACACACACACACACCTCCTCCCCCCACACAGGAGAAATAACACAGAATAGAAGACTTAGGATGGAGGGTGAGGCCTACCTAAGAGTGTGAGAGAGAGAGAGAGAGAGAGAGAGAGAAGAAGAGAGAGGGGAGGAGGAAAAAGAAAAAAGGTACGAAAAAAGACAGAAGACGAGCGTGTTGTGGAACACGAGGATGAGGGGGCGTCAAACCACTTGCTTAAATAAATACGAGAAGAGGGATTGGAAAGAGGACTAGAGTGAATGATGGGGGACCTGCAACCAAAACTTTGGTTATTTAATTAAACGAATAAAAAAACACTAAATATAGAGGGCAGAGAAGACAACACCAGATCAGCAATTTATCAGTCACTGACTATGTTGCCGCACTGTTGTTATTAAAGCACCCGGGGCCAACTGCCCCCACCCCTGCCACCACCCCCCTCACCCCCCCACCCCCAACCTCCAACCACCACCTCAGTCTTTCAGTCTTGTGTTTTTTTTATAAGGGGACTTTGGTTGAGCAAAATAATTGTAGCTTGTTATCTCTGGCGAGTCTGGTGCTTGCGCTGGTTACGTCGGACATGCCCAAACAAAACCCCAACACAGAGCAGAAGCCGCCGCGCAATTATGGCCCTCCTTCTGCCCCAGCCACCGCACGGCCTGCCCCCCCCCACACCCCCCACCACCCGCCCGCCTGCGCCACGCTAAACTTAGCTGCCGCGCTGCAAAATGTCAGCCCGCTGCTGCTGCACACACACACACACACATATGCGCTCGCAGACGTGCGCACACACACACACACACACACGCACACATACACACACACGTGCAAGCACAACCAAACACACATACACACACACGGAGGCATATGCACACATGTGCATGCACATGCGTAAGCACACACACACAGACACATGTACTCTGTCTCTTCTCTGCACTCATACCCAAATGCTCTTTCATTATCACACATGTAACACACATCCACAATTGGTGTGTGTGGGCAAAGATTTCAGCACATAAACACATACATGTTGATTCACACATACACACACACCAATTGAATTACACACAAAAATGATTGTGGCTATCTCTCTCCCTCTCACACAAACACAAACACACATACACACACACACACACACACATACACACACAAAAAAGTCCCTACAATGGAAATTCAAGCGAAAGACAGCAATGACTCTGTGTCATCGAAGTGTCCCCTATGCCAACCGTCCTCCACCCTCTCTTTCTCTTTCTCTCTCTCTCTCCATCCCTCTCTCTCTAACTCCCTCTCTCTTCCTTTCTCTCCCTCTCACTCTCTGTCTCTCTCTCTCCATCCCTCTCTCTCTCCCTCTCTCCACGCTGTGTTGGACTCCAGGGCCCAGATGTGCGTCAGCCAAACCAGCGCGGGCTCCCGTCACGCGGCTCCCAACGTCAAGTTTATTTTAATTTGTTTCTACGCCGCCTTTTGTGTTCGCAACCCAAAAATGCAGACAGACCGAAAGGAAACAGAAACCGAATAGGGACGGCGGTAACGATGTGGCGGACCGGCTGGGTGTCACACACACGTGCACGCGTGCACACACACACATATACACATACACGCACACACACACACACACACACACACACGCACACACACATATATACGTGCAG
>CM059270.1:10597663-10602663 GCA_030347295.1 Setipinna tenuifilis | reverse complement strand
TGGTTTACTGTTGTTTGATGTGCAGACGAGTGGAGCAGGAGAGTAAGTAAACTCAGGCAGAGGAGAGAGCTCTCTTTTTATCAGATAACACACACTTAAGCGAAAGAGCCAGCCCGGGAGATGGGGAAGCAGAAAGAGAGACAGAGAGAGAGAGAGAGAGAGGAAGAGAGAGAGGGAGAGAGAGAGGAAGAGAAAGAGAGAGAGGGAGAGAGAGAAAGAAAGAAGAAGAGAGACAGAGAGAGACAGAGAGAGAGAGAGAGAGAGAGAGGAGTCAGCCCCAGGGATGGGAAAGGAGAAAGAGAGAAACAGAGAGAGAAGGAGAGAGAGGGGGAAGGATTAAGCCCTGGAGATAGGGAAGGAGAGAGAAAGAGAAAGAGAGAGAAGAAGAGAAGAAGAGAGGGAGAGAGAGAAGGAGAGAGCCCTGGAGACGTAGGCCGCTGTCCAACAGCAAGACCACACTGCCGAAACCGTATACGCTATTAGTGTTTCGGCCAGTCGAGGGGAAGAGCTTACACACAGATGTCACAGGAGGACAGTGTGTATCTGGGTGTGTGTGTGTGTGTGTGTCTGTGTGTGTGCATATGTGTGTCACAGAGTGCATGTATATGGTGGCGTAGGCACTATGTGGTCTGTGTGTGTGTGTGTGTGTGTGTGTGTGTGTGTGTGTGTGTGTGTGTGTGTGTCATAGAGTGTGTGGATATGGTGGCGAAGGCACTATGTGGTTTGTGTGTGTGTGTGTGTGTGTGTGCTGAGGGGCAGAGGACTTAGTGTGTGTGTTTGTAAATATGTCTGTAAGAGAGCACTATTTGTGTTTGTAAGGGCACCAAGAAAGGCAGAATAAAGTGCAGGCAAGAATGTGAACACACCAGTGTGTGCATGTGCGTGTGTGTGTGTGTGTGCATCTGTGTGTGTGTGTGTGTGTGTGTGTGTGTGCCCATCTGCCCAAGCGTGGGAGTAAAAGAGCAGTAACAATACAAGACTTTAGAGTGTGTCTATGCAATTGTATGTCAGTGACATGATAAATGACACTGATGTGTGTGAGTGTGTGTATGTGTGTGTGACATAGAAAAACAGAGAAAGAAAGAGAGACAGTGAAAGAAAGAGAGACAGAAAGCGAGAGAGAGACAGAAAGAGAGAGAGAGACAGACAGAGAGACAGAGAGAGAAAGAGAGAGACATAGAGAGAGACAGACAGACAAAGAGAGAAAGAGAGAGACAGACAGAAAGACATACAGACAGACAGATAGAGACAGAAAGATAGAGAGAGAGAGAGACACACACACAGAGGCAGACAGACAGAGCGAGAGAGGAGATTAGAGCATAATGGTAAGGATTCCTCTGCGTGCCTCCTGAGGGGATGCCTGCTTGCGTGCTGGCGGTGGGGCTGTCGTGAGCTTTGCCAGCACCTCAACTGTGACCAGAGGAGGCCACAGGAACGCACCTCCGTGAGAGCGAGTGATTAGGCGAGCCTCTCCTCTCCTCTCTTCCCCTCTCCTCTCCTCTCCTCTCCTGGCTGCCTGTCTGCCCTGCCCCCTCCCTCTCACCCCTCACCCACTCTCTCTTTATCATTTGCACACACACACATGCACGCACACACACGCACGCACACAGACACGCACACCCAAGCTGTTTATCTCCTTGAACACTTTCCCTGATGTAATCATCACCTGGTGCATTTTCTGAACACCTTGCAATTCTTTTGATTCTCACACACACACACACAGACGGGCACACAGATACATACACACACACACACACAGACACGCACACACAGACACACTGGCACACACACACACACACACCCACACGCACGCACACACACACACTCTTGCCCTTTATTTTCTCTCCACTCCCTCATTGAGACTCTCATTCACCTTCGGGGGTTGCAGCTGACGCAAGTAGCCACACCTGGTGCAGACACACCCTGCCGCGGCTAAGGCCCAGCACAGACGGACACAGCACGCACACACACACACATGCACGCAAGCGCACACACACTCACACTCACACACGCACAGACGTCACGCTTACACAAACACACTCACACATGCACAGACACACGCACACACACACACCACGCGCACACACACAGACTTACACATGCACACACATGCATAGACACATGCACACACACATGTCACGCGCACACACACTCACACATGCGCAGACACACGCACGCACACACACACGCCACACACATCACGTCATGATCCACACACCTACAATGAGGACACACACAAACATAGCAGAGACTTAAATGCAAACACAAACACATATACGTGTGCTCATGCATGCAAGCGCACACGCGCACACAGACACACACACACAAACAGATAGATGTACACAACTAGATGCTTTGAATGGCTTTAACCTTTGTTTTCCACTTTAAGCTCAATAGATAATCATCGCAAAATAACAATGCCAGTGAGAAACGAGAAAGAGAGCAAAGCCGAGAGAGAAACTAGGAAAAAGAAAAAGAGAGAGAGAAAGAAAGAAAAACACAGGGCTCACCACAACTCCCAATCCATGACACCAACAATAACATATTTGTTACTTTTCTGTTTTTTGTTTTCTTTTGTTTAACACTGAGGGCCTGGCCTATTCTCGTGGCTGGCCTAGCGTCTGCCTGCCCCAAAATCCCGCTTTCCCTCACCGCTTAATCTGGACTTTTACGGGCCTGAGGCCTCGGCCGTTTAGCCGCGTCTGTCATTTGTACAGGCGGCACAAGCCGAGGGCCCAAAAGAAAGCCACACTGGCGCGGCCGGGGCCCTTCCTGGACGCCATGTTTGATACAGTAAAAACGAGACAAATCTTTTATTACGGGCTTGTAAATTTTAACAGCTTCAGCAATGCTCGTGAATGCTGCTCGCTTTTTTTTTTTCTTTTTTTTTAAACTTTTTTTCCCCTTCTTCCTTTGAGGAAGGAGGGCATTTTCCACAAACAAATTACGGAGAATTGGGTTTTTTTTTTTTTTTTACATGAAGTGCACACACAAAAAAATAAAAAATAAATGAGGCGGGCAACTGACGTGCCAAAAGTGTGGTATCGTTTGATGCTGCCTTTTTTTTTGTTTGTATGGGCTGGAGGGGCAAGTGGATGAGAGAAAGAGAAAGAGAAAGAGAAAGAGGGAGAGAGAGAGAGAGAGAGGGGGAAAGAAAGAAGGAGAAGTCAAACTTTTGACATGCAGCTGATCTGAGAACAGCCTTTTTTCCCAGAGAGGATAAGTGTCTGGGGGACCCACACCTGGCAAGGGCTAAGAGCCTCCTTAAAACCTCGGGCCCATTAAGCAATCGAACGAAGAGGGGGTTGGGGGGGGAGAAACACAAAACACATTTCATCTGGCAGAGGTGCCAATGTCCCAGTCACTCAGCGTCAGCCGCCCAGCAGCTTTATTTAAAGCCCCGCATGATTGCTTTCTTTTTCCCCCGGCCCTGTCATCTCTTGGGCCCTGTAGCCCTCTGCGGCTGCCATAGCCTGTCTCATGGGCCTTGGCAAGTCTTGAGGCGGGGAGGAGAGAGAAGAGGAAGGGAGGTGGGGCGGGCGGGGTGGAGGGGGGGTGTGGTTGTTGGAGGGGAGAGGGGGGTGCTGGGGAGGGGGGGGGGGTAAAACTGGGCTAATTGCAATTAGTGCAGCGTGAGGGCTGGGAATCCAATCAGAGGCGAGATCAAACAAACATGCTGGCGCTGGCCGCGCCGCCACGGGCGCTTGCTAGGCTAGCTGCGCAGCGGTGCTGGGAAGTGGTTTGTTAAGCTATTGTTCTCTATTAAGACACGTCTGGGTTTGATCAAGGGCCTAGGGAGAGGCAGCTGGAGCATGGAGAGAAAGAGAGGGAGGGAGAGAGAGAGAGAGGGAGGAAAAGAGAGAGAGAGAGGAAAAGAGTAAAAGAGAGTGTGTGTGTGTGTGTGTGTTTGTGTGTGTGGGGAGAGGAGGTGTCTTTGATACTGCTGACTGAGCAGTGTCCAGAAATCGCTAATAACACCTGTAGTAGTTTGGGAAGAGGACAGAAACAGACAGAGAGAGAAAAAGAGAGAGAGAGGGAGAAAGACAGAGAGAGACAGAAAAAGAGAGGGAGACAGAGAAAGAGTCAGAAAGAGTGAGTCAGAGACAAGAAGCAAAAGAGCAAAAAGAGAGGGGGGAGATAAAAAAAAGGAGGGGAGGGAGTCAGAGAGAGAGAGAGAAAAAAGAAGGAGCTGAGAGTCTGAATAAGACATGAGGCAGATGGGGACCGCATGCAGTGACTAAGTTCAAACGAAAAGTGTGAAAGTGTGAAAGTTAAAATGAAAAGTGTGGCCTAACTGAGAGAAACCCACATTAAAAAATATTTGTGCTTGAGGCATGTGGGGGGAAGAAAAGATTTAAAGCAGTACCAGTTGGGGGTAACATATGGTGGCATAGGTGTGTGTGTGAGTGTGTGTGTGTATATGTGTGCGTACGTGTGTGTGTGTGTGTGTGTGTGTGTGTGTATGCATATGTGTGTGAGTGAATGTGTGTGTGTGCTTTGAGGAAGTATGAGTGTACTGTAGGTGGAATAGAGACATCAATGGGTGCCCTGAAACCTGGCAAGCCAGCAAGGCAGCTGATTGGCTGACATAAAAAAAGAAATGTTTCTGATTGGTTGGGGCACCGCATACCCAGACTGAACTTACCTTCACCTAAGACATAGATGTCTTAACACTCCCTGACCCCCCAGTTTATATGTGTCACGCACACACACACATGCACGCATGCACACACACACACACACACACACACACACACACACACACACACACACACACACACATACACTTACACACAGCCAGGAGCAATGACAGCTGTGTTCCCTTGCACTGAGGCCCTTCTCCTTTAATGTAAATATTCGGCACACACACACACACACACACCACACAATACCCCAGACCTCCTGCACCGCTCTTGACTCTCAGTTTTTCCACCCATCAGTTAGTGTGTACACCGTGTGAGTGTGTGTGCTGCACACGCGTATACACAGCTCCATGTGCG
>CM059270.1:10587663-10592663 GCA_030347295.1 Setipinna tenuifilis | reverse complement strand
ATGTGCAGACTCACACATGCACGCATACACGCACACACACACACAAACACACACACACACACACACAGCCTCAATCTGCATGCCAGCTTCTGTCAGACACCAGCCAGACTCTGTTCTTCACAAAGCACAAGCCCACACACTCCTCAGTCTACACTGGTGTGGGCCATAGACACTAGCAGCTGCACACACACACACACTGTATACCACCAGGATTCAGGCATTCACAGCTGTGCAACCCTAGTCAGCACAACTCTTTAGCTGTGTAGAAAGGCTAGTAAACGTCACCTGCTTCATTGTAATCTTTGAATTATTATTTTGTGTATTTAACAATGTACTTATGAGCTTTCAAAACTATGCAAAACATTTATTTGATACATTCTGTTCATTTAAAGAAAAAAATAATCGAATAACATGCTGTAATTTGCTGTGCTTACACTGACAGTCAGGTCTTGCAGTTCAGATCAAAAGTCAAAAAGTAACTTACTCAAATGAATGAACACCCAACTGACAGCATTAGGTCTGACAACGTGTCTCAACAAGTTTCATTTTATTATAGGCCAGTTATTTCTGACTGGACAGAACATACACACGTGGACAAAATTGTTGGTACCCCTCAGTTAAAGAAGGAAAAACCCACAATTCTCACTGAAATCACTTGAAACTTACAAAAGTAACAATAAATAAAAATTTATTGAAAATTAAATAATCAAAATCAGCCATTACTTTTGAATTGTTGATTAACATAATTATTTAAAAAAAACAAACTAATGAAATAGGGCTGGACAAAAATGATGGTACCCATAACTTAATATTTTGTTGCACAACCTTTTGAGGCAATCACTGCAATTAAACGATTTCTGTATTTGTCAATGAGCGTTCTGCAGCTGTCAACAGGTATTTTGGCCCACTCCTCATGAGCAAACTGCTCCAGTTGTCTCAGGTTTGATGGCAGTCTTCTCCAAATGGCATGTTTCAGCTCCTTCCACAGATGTTCAATGGGATTCAGATCTGGGCTCACGGAAGGCCACTTTAGAATAGTCCAACGCTTTTCTCTCAGCCATTTTGGGTGTTTTTGGCTGTGTGTTTTGGATCGTTGTCCTGTTGGAAGACCCATGACCTGCGACTGAGACCAAGCTTTCTGACACTAGGCAGCACATTTCTCTCCAGAATGCCTTGATAGTCTTCAGATTTCATTTTACCTTGCACACATTCAAGACACCCTGTGCCAGATGCAGCAAAGCAGCCCCAAAACATTACTGAGCCTCCTCCATGTTTCACCGTAGGGACAGTGTTCTTTTCTTCGTATGCTTGGTTTTTGAGTCTATGAACATAGAGTTGATGTGCCTTACCAAAAAGCTCCAGTTTGGTCTAATCTGTCCAAAGGACATTCTCCCAGAAGCTTTGTGGCTTGCCAACATGCATTTTTGCAAATTCCAGTCTCGCTTTTTTTATTATTTTTTTTCAGCAGTGGTGTCCTCCTTGGTCGTCTCCCATGAAGTCCACTTTGGCTCAAACAACGACGAATGGTGCGATCTGACACTGATGTATCTTGGCCTTGGAGTTCACCTTTAATTTCTTTGGAGGTTGTTCTGGGCTCTTTGGATACAATTCGAACGATCCGTCTCTTTAATTTGTCATCAATTTTCCTCTTACGGCCACGTCCAGGGAGGTTGGCTACTGTCCCATGGGTCTTGAACTTCTGAATAATATGAGCCACTGTTGTCACAGGAACTTCAAGCTGTTTAGAGATGGTCTTATAGCCTTTACCTTTAAGATGTTTGTCTATAATTTTTTTTCGGATGTCCTGGGACAATTCTCTCCTTCGCTTTCTGTTGTCCATGTTCAGTGTGGTACACACCTTTTCACCAAACAGCAGAGTGACTACTTGTCTCCCTTTAAAAAGGCAGACTGACTGATTATGAGTTTGGAAACAACTGTGATGTCAATTAAAGGACACACCTGAGTTAATCATGTCACTCTGGTCAAAAAGTTTTCAATCTTTTATAGAGGTACCATCATTTTTGTCCAGACCTGTTTCATTAGTTTGTTTTTTAAAACAATTATGTTAATCAACAATTCAAAAGTGATGGCTGATTTTGATTGTTTAATTTTCAATACATTTTTATTTATTATTACTTCTGCAAGTTTCAAGTGATTTCAGTGACCATTGTGGGTTTTTCTTTCATTAACTGAGGGGTACCAACAATTTTGTCCACGTGTGTATGTAGTATTCTACTCTTATAACTTCAAATAGCCAATAGAAATAGTTTACAGGGAGAGAATAAAATATCCAGAAATATCCACAAATATACACACACTCTCTTCAGGTGTAAGTAGTCAGTTGCTCTTGCCCTGAAGAAGACACACTACTTGTCTGTCTATCTATCTGTCTATATGTGTATCAATTTACATTCTGTACATTTATTATTTTATTCTTATTTTATCCATTCAAGTAGGTGGGTTGAGGAATGAGTTGATAAGTTTAGGGTGAATAAGAATATTTGCATAGGTTTGCATAGTTTTTTTCTTTCTTTTACTTCAAGATGTATAATATTTAGTGCTTTTGGTGTACAAAATCACTTACATGTTGTCACTTTATTTAACTTACACAGTCAGCACTTCTTGGAATAGTTAACAAACTGCAAAACTGCAAAACATTGTGAGCTGGGCAGCACAGAATGAACATTCTAACTCTGTCCCTGACTCAGATTTGAAAGAACACACTTATTGCCATGACAACTTGCCATAGAATGTTTACTCCAGAACTCTAGAATAGAATTTTCAAACTAGAATGTTCAGAAATGTACAAAGATCAGCTCAGTCTAATTTGAAACTTCAAAGAGGACAGCTGTTTGACAATGAGACTCTACAAGTTATTCTGTTGCTGCCTGCCACTGCCTGAAAAGGCCTCCAGTGGTGAGGTTTCATCATCAAGGATCGAGGTGGACAGCACCATGAAGAAAAAGAAAAGTGAAAAAGCCAATCTTAGTGGAAAGAAGCTCAGAAAAGAGGCTAAGCGCCTAAAAAAAGAGATGGTGGACAGGAGGAGGAAGGAGGTGGAGATGGCCATCTCTGAGGCGCAGGAGGGACCAAAGAAGGCTCTTCCTCTAGCTGAGGGCCAGGAGAGAGCTGGAGAGACCGTGGAGTGCCTTAAAAATGGCCAAATTATTATCCACCAGGCCATGGTCCATGCTAGCGAATATAGCCAGGATGCTAATGGGATTCCAGTCATAGCACAGCCACTGTCTCGCCCAAAACTTGACTGGCAAAAGTACCAGCCCAAAGTTAGAAACAATGACCAGCGTAGCCCACATCCTGAGAGGCACAACAACCTGAGCCCTCAAGAGAGGGATCAGCTGGAGGAGGAGAGGAGGAAGAGACTGCTGGGCTGGTTTGAGCGCAGAGAGGCAGCAAAGAAGAAGGCTGATGCTGGACTCACAGTCAGTCAACCTGAAACTGCTCGTCCTGACTTGTCATGTAAGTATCATCAGTATTTCCCCTTTATCAAACATTAAACTCTCCTCATCTCCACTCTTCCTTCAGATTTCTCTGTATTCTTACACCTCGTCTATGAGTCTGGTGTAATACTGTCCAAACTAATTTACATGTCATCTCTCTTGACAGACCAAAAGCAGTGTTCTCTTGACAACCTGAAGGAGGAGAGGAGGCTGCAGCTGCTGACCTGGTTTTAGCGGAGAGGCCTGACCACTCCAAAAGCAGCAGTCGCCCAGGCTGCAGAGAGCTGCACTAGCAATGGCAGCCATGATGGAGACAACATCCTGCCACAGTGAGGGGGGGCTTGGGTCAATGTGCCTGCAGTCACTGCACCTCCAGTGGCAACACAAAAAGGACTTAAAAAACTAGCTTAGATATTAATCATAAAAGTATTTTTTTTTTTATAAATGAATAATAAATGTTATTCATAAAAGAATGGTGTTTATTGTTCTTTTCCCATCTCATACAGTAAACAGACAGTTAACCCTATAGACCCTCTACATAGAGTTTGAGGACTATATATCAGGCCATAATAATAATATGTAACTGTTTTATGCATATGATGAAAGCTTGTGTCCTCACATTTCAAGCATTTTTAGAGGTTTTAGAGGTTTTTTTTAAGGTTTTTTAGAAATCCACAAGGACCTGGGTTTACAGTACAGATATTAGGCCAAAACATCTTCTTTTGTTAGTACAGTGCCTTCAAATAAGCCAGTTCACACATTAGACACAGTAGGAGTTTTACCAGATTCCAAAAAAAAGTGATTTTCATTTCAGTCAACAAAGGCTTTCATTAATCTTCATAAATAAAATTCTCAAAAACTGCAACAAAAAAAATCCCCACCACTAACACACTGAATAGTGAATTCAACTAGCCAAGTCCAAGAATAAATGAATCAGAAATCCAAACACTGGCTGGTGTCTCCAAACATTTCAATTGACAGAAAGGTTTCCAGCACTTTTTTTTTGCTCTAAATCAGGCATCTTCCTAATTAGCACAGGGCAGCCTTCTTCTGTAGACACAGCTGCTTTGACACCCCGTCCAGACTGAGCCGGATGCTGCGCTGTCAGGGACAACAACAGTGAGAGAGACAGCAAACTGATGGAGAGGTGGAAGAGGGGGGAAAAGAGAGAGAGACAGAGAGAATGTGACAGAAAGAGAGAGAGAGATGCTGTGTGTGTGTGACAGTTGGGGTGGGGGTGTTGAGGGAGAGAGCCAGAGAGAGAGAGAGGGAATGAGAGACAGATGGAGAGATACACCGAGGGATTGAGAGAGAGAGAGAGACAAGCAGGGAGAGAGTAAGGGAGTAAGAGAGAGAGACAGAAAGTGAGGGAGTGAGAGAGAGAGACAGAGAGTGAGGGAGCGAGAGACTGAGGTGGGAATATGAGGCTGTGTGATGTCAGTGAGTAAGAGGGGGGGGGCTAGGGGTAGGTGAGGGGGGGCTGGAGTGTGGTTTGACAGGTGTGTGTTCTTTAGCCTGGCAGGTCATCAGAGCCCTGCACAG
>CM059270.1:10580163-10585163 GCA_030347295.1 Setipinna tenuifilis | reverse complement strand
ATATGAAGTCATACCCACACACTCACTCACACACACACACACACACACACACACAGGCTCACACAACACACACACATACACTCACACAACACACACACACACACAACACACAACACACAACACACACACACACACACACACACACACACACACACACACACACACACACACAAATTCTGTCTTTAGACACAGACCACTTCAGTAATATTTCATAAATAATTATAATTAAGTAAGTATAATAAATAATTCAGTTTGGTCCAAGTGGGTGCAGGGAGAGTGGTGGTGGTGTTGGAGTTTGGGGGGTAGGGTTTGGGTTGGGGTTTGGGGTGGGCTGGGGCTGGGTGGGGTGGGGTGTGACCGTGACCTGAAGCACGGGGGACTCGTTTGGCCGAGTGGAGAGAGACGAGGGTCCTGGGACACCACACCACACGTGGCCACCATGGCTCTCTCTCTCTCTCTCGTCCTGACACCTTTATGAGGAGCGGCCATCACGCCTGAGAGGCTGGACACTCCCACCAGGGCCCAGGAGCTCAGCAGGACACGGCCGCCAAACGCAGACAAGCCCTGGACTGATGGCTAGATTGATGGCCTCCAACAAGGGAGTGATTCCTGCAGCCTCACTGCCTCACTCTTTCTTTCATTCTTTCTTTCTTTCTTGTGTGTCTTCTTTCCTCCCCTTTGTTTCCTCTCTCCTTCCTCGTCTATTCTCTTCTGTAACTCCTTTCTCCTACCTTCTTTCTTTCTTTCTTTCTTTGCTTCTTTCTCAAGCCTTTGATTGTCATCTTGAGTGTCCAGATGAGAGGTTAGGGGATGCAGGCCAAACACTAGGAACACACCAAGGTCCAGACCTTTCCTATCCCAGATCTAACCCATGAGATGAGGAACCCATGAAGGTTCTGGGAAAGTTCTTGTTCTCTGTCGGTTGAAAGGGGTCCTTTCATGCATTCTGAGGAAGCTGTGAAGGTCCTAGCAAAGTTGTTCTTCTCTGTGAGGTGAAAGGGGTTCTTTCAGGCCTTCTGAGGAACCCTTGGAGGTTCTAGGTAAGCTGTCTGCTCTCCATGTGGTCAACTGCATTCTGCCTGCCTAACGCCTACCTCAGGGTCTGTCTAACTATCTCTCTGGAGTCCAGTCTCTGATCCCAAATGCCCTACTGATGGCCAAGAGTTACACAGGAACAGTGCAGTCAGGAATGTATGCGGGAACAGGCCTTTAAAGACCTATTGAAAACACACACACACACACACACACATACATACATACACAGAAACACACCGGCATTCACACGCATACATTGACATGCATGCACACACACACATACAGACACGCACACAAACACACCACACAGACACACACACATGCACGCACACACATGCACGCACACACATGCACGCACACACACACACACACACACACACACACACACACACACACACACACACACACACACACACAGACCCATCAACCTAGTCACTGAGCCCCAGGAGTAAACAAAGCCAGCGCAGTGCCTCTCCCAAAGGCAGCCCTAATTCAGACAGACAAGCAATTTACATCTAAGTGGATTCAGATGGCTCTGCTGAGGAGGCCCACAATCCAGCAGTCACCCCCCCCCCCCCCCCACCCCACTCCCCCACTCTCTCCTTCCCCCCTCTCCCTCCTTTCCTCCCTCCCTCCCTCTCACTCACTCACTCTACCTCCTTCTCACCCTCCTTCCAATATCTTTCTTTCCGTCTGTTTCTCTTTCTCCTTCTCTCTCACTCCTTCGATCACTTCCTCTTTGTTCCTGAGCCACATGTCTTTCTCTCTTTTCTCTTCCTCCCTCTCCCTCTCCCTCTCCCCCTCTCTCTTTCTCTTTTCCTCTCTTCCCCTAGCCGAAGCCGCTGTGTGAAGATATGGGATTTAGATAAAGGCCTGTGGAGGACTCAGGCACAAATTTGCTCAAGTGTTTCAATCCTGTCCCAATTTCACCGGCACCGCCCCCCCCCCCCCCCCCCACGCCCGCAGCAAGGAACCCTGGGAAGGGTGACCAGAGGCTGCTCACCAGGAGTCTACCAGGTGTCACATGACTATCAGTAGATATGAGAGAGGGAGAGGGAGAGAGAGGGAGAGAGAGGGAGAGAGAGAGGGAGAGAGAGGGAGAGAGAGAGGGAGAGATAGGGAAAGGGGGAGGGAGAGGGAAGAGAGAGGGAGGGGGGTGGCAAAGGGGAGGGGATATACTGGAAGAGGTACAAACAAAGTCAGTATAATCTATTTAATCACTAGTCTGTTTAGTCATACTGTAAAAGGATAAGATAATGATCTAGAGGATGAAATGATGGCTTTAATAATAAGCATAAGCAATTACTAATGACTACCCTTGCACAAACAGTGAGATACGCACGCACACGCACACGCAAATACGCCAGTGCACACACACACACACACACACAGACACACTTATACAGACACAGTATTTAAATACAGAGGGTGGCTGACTTTCAAAAACTTCACAGAGACACACAAATCTCTCATCATACTCCTCTCACACACGTGTACAGACACACATACACACACATGCACGCACGCACGCACACAGACACACAGACACACACACACACAGACACACACACACACACACACACACACACACACACACACACACACACACACACACACACACACACACACACATACTCCCAAGTACACACACACACATTTAAATTGCAATCAGTTTTGTGAGTGTGTTGAGAGATCCTGGGCATACAGTCGCTACCGCTGTTCCACACAAACACACTCATTCAAGAAGTAACTCCTTCCAGTAGCCTACCCTGTGCCATATTGCAACATCCTCCCCCCAACAAGAGACAAAGGAATAACCAGACACACTGGCCAGCCTTTCGGGCCAAACTTGCAGGCTTGCACTCCAAGGTCTGTGATATTATGAACCCTCCAATTCTTCAATTCTTTCCCAATTCCCTAAACCCTGTTGTCGCTCTCTCTTTCCTCTCCTCTTTGTCTCTCTTCTCCCCTCTCTCAGGGCCAGATGTACAAAGCTATTAGCACCCACTTTTGGTGTAATGCTCTCGCAATGAGTGCCTGAGAACATGGCGTGGTATGTACAAACAGGGCGCACTTTGTTAAAACTCCAAATACCATGCAGTGTAGGCAGAGGAGCATAAATAATGCTTTTCCGTGGCATGCATATTGCAAACCTGGGAGCATCCATGGGAATGTGGATGTTAAGTGTAAATTAAGGGAGGATAAGCGTTAAGAACGACTAATTATTTATTCCCCTTTATTTACAACACCGGCCGATGAAAGTGCATGAGCAGGTAGAAACCAGGAAGAAACCAAATTCCTCTGCTTTTCAAAACGTCTGTGTTGCACATTGTCTGAAACTATTGAAAGTGTCCTTGTTTGGGCACTTTGCTCATTCAAAAACATTTTAATCTATTTCATCCACGTTCATTCTCCGGTTGGGAAGGGAGGGAGGGCTGAAACGATGGTGGGGGGTTAAGACAATGCAGGAAGCTGAGACAATTCTGTCAGTGTTGCCTCACACACCACAGGAATGAGTGATGGATAAGATGGGCCAAACCCAACGATGAACTTGCTCAAAAAACAAACAAGAAAAAAGCTAAACATTAATGAAGGCAAAATTGGCCAGCTTTGCTTTCACACACAAGGTTAGGTTTGCCACCAGGTATTTTAATGGCTGAGTCACATTTAGAGTCGGGATGACCCAGTTTTACGACCCAAGTTTTTAAATAATTACATTTTATGACAAAGCAGCAAATAAAAAAGAGCATTCATTTTGTTAGTAATGGAGGGCCAAATATATGTTCTTGTGTGGGGGGCTTGAATTACACCCCTGTATTACATTTCAATTTAAAGTGACCTCATGTACAAGTAACTTGACTTCTCGCCTCGCTGAATTTCTGCTTCCTGTTTTGCTCCATGATGACCACATGAGCGGCTAGCTGCAGCACCTAATAAGGCTAGAGTATAGGCTGGCTAACACGCTAATCACCTGATGGGCTTTAGGCATGAAACACACCACACACAATCAAGGCAAACAATGTGTGGTTTCACTGAGGAGGCCGAAAAATATGTGTGTGCGCAAATGTACAAACATCTGGCCCATGGTACTGTACTGTACGCATGTGCATGTGTGGGTTACTGTTAGTGCAGTGTGTGTGTTAGGGTGATGTGTGTCTGTGTCTGTGTGGATATGTGTTTTGTCTATGTGTGTGTGTGTGTGTGTGTGAGAGAGAGAGAGAGAGAGTGTGTGTGTGTGTGTGACAGTGTGTGTGTGCCTGTGTGTGTGTGTGTATTAAAACACTAGCACACACACACACGCACACTGACAATGTTTTTGTATGTGTTTGTTCCAATAAAAGTCTCTGGGCCAGTACTGTGGTAACATCGGTACGCGGTGGGGCCAGGGGAGCAGGGAGCCTTCCCAGGTCGGTGTCCCTGCCTACACACTCCCAGCGCTGGGCTTTCCCCTTCACCTGGCCTGGGGCTACCAGCGCTCAACCTCTCAGTCAACTTCACAGCAAAACCAAAACACACCACCGAGACCACACAGGCATACACACACACACACACACCTAGACACACACCTTCACCACACATACACTCTCAAAACACACACACACACATACACACACAGCACAGACACATGCACACACACAGACACACTTGCAGGCAGACAAAAAAAATCCTCAATCTACTGACCACAAAAATAAAAAACAGGCAGGCAGACAGACATGGAGAGGAAGCGACAAACAGAAAGAGAAAGACAGAAAGAGAGAAAGAGAGAGCAAGAGAGAGAGAGAGGAATAGAGAGGGAGAAAGAAAGAGAAAGGGGGAGAGACAGAGAGAGAGAGCGAGAGAGAGAGAGAATGTGCTTTATTTGTCTCATCCAGTCTGCCTGCTTCTCTCTCTGTTTATCAGTTTGTAAGTCTCTCCCATAAACAGTCCAAGGCTTTCCTGGACAGAGAAAGAAGTACACAAGTATT
>CM059270.1:10560163-10575163 GCA_030347295.1 Setipinna tenuifilis | reverse complement strand
ACAACTATGAAGTGACCAAAAGTTACTACTATATGAGAGCTTGTAGCTTGCATATGTACATATGTACTAACCCTAACCCTAACTTGTGTTATACCCACCATGACATCAAAAAGATCAAAATCTCTTTTTCTATTTCACACACAATCACTCATACTCACACACACATGCACACATACACACACACGCCATGAAAAAAAAATCGGTGATGAATTTGAATGACCTGAGGAAGAAGCATATATATACATATACACACAGACATAAACACACACACACACACACACACGAATGAATACACACACACACAACCGGATATACACATGTACACACACACACACACACACACAAATGAATATACACACACACACACACACACACACCCTCTGCAGTGTTGCTAATCTTTTCTAACGTGGCCCCTGTGCCAGTGGGAACTAAGGTCACATGCTCCTCGTCTTCATGGGGATTTTCAGGGCATTTCTTTATCAGGGCACTTCACACCACACACACACACAACACACACACACACACACACACACACACACACACACACACACACACACACACACACACACACACACACACACATACATACACACACAAAGAGACGCACACACACAAAGGACATAATACACTGCACTGTGAGCAATTGTTAATTCAACCATTACACAACACTTGGACTTTAAGAATGTGTGAACATTCAAGAACCATTCAAGTGTCACAAAATATAACTAATGGTTTTATGGTGTCAAATGAAATAATCCATTCCACCATGTTACCTCTATATAAAACCCACTTAACCTCTTAAATGCACTGCAGTAGTCATCTGGACTTCCCTGCTACATGTACTAGATACGCAATATCTGTTGTTTACAACTTTTGTGTCCCCTCTTTGCTGCCGTAGTCTCAGGTTCCTTCACACTACAGAACCAAACAGCCTATGATGCAAAAGCTACAACACTGTGTAACAGTGCATCATGTTATGATTATGACCAGCCGAAATCTCTCCTTCTCAAACACACCCACACACACACACACACACACAGACACACACACACGCACATACATCAGAGGGCAGGAGAAGAGGGCAGAGGCCCCAGCAGACGGGCTAAGCCGTAATCAGATCATACAGTATGGCAGCTGCATGGCTCTGTCCGTCTGTAACACACTGACCTCTGACAGGCCCAAAGCCCAGCATCCCTCTCCTCACTCTCACACAAGATCATATGAGGTCAGCCACGGCCACACACACACACACACACACACACACACACACACACACACACACACACACACACACACACACACACACACACACTTACACATAATACACATTTATATACAACTAAGCCATAATACATAGCATTTTCACACAGCACAGTACAAGACACACACACACACACACAGTATGTTTTTTCAGTTGTATAAGCCGGCATACACACACACGCAATCTCACGGTGACAAACACCTCTGAGACTCTTGACGGCCACACACATACCTCGCGCCCAAAACACACGGCGCAGTCCCACACCCCTCAGCTCGCCGGCACATCATTAATAATGAATACAACGCGTTTTAGTAAAATGACCGTCGCTAATCAGATTAGCTGCCCAGCCTGTTGCGTGCTAATGCAGCGCGACTTCAAGAGCCGCGCTTTTGGGAACGAGCGCTAATCCCCGGGGCCCCGGCCGCGTACGTAAGCTGATTGGGCCCAGGCTTTGGCCGGCCTGGCAGGTCTGCCCTGTCCGTTCGCGTTGGCGTTTCCTGGTTCAGAGGCCCGGTTCAAACGCCGTGGCCCCCCGAGTCGAGAGGGGGCAAACAGGGCGAGCGACCTTAGATCTAGGTCTGCCCCACCCCCCCCCCCTCCTCCTCTTCCTTCTATTCTATCTTTTCTTTTTCTTTCTTTCTTTCTTTCCTCGTGTCCACGCCCATCTCAGCAAGTCTATCTAATGAGGGTATTTTGCAGTATTATACATCATGAGACTAATTACTGAGAAAGAGAGAGAAAGAGAACGAGAGAGAGCGATAAAGTGAAAGAAAGAGCGATAAAAAGAGAAAGAGAAAGAGAGTAGAAGAGGAGGAGGAGAAGAAACAGACCTAGAATTAAAGGTGGAGAGCGTGGGGTGGGGTGGAGGGAGAGAGAGGAGAATATAGGATGGTGGAAAGAATAAGAGGGGGGGAAAAAACATGAAAAGGAGGAAAAAACATGTTTTTGGGCAGGTCAGGTGGTTGCCTGTGGCCCCGCAGTTATTCCAAGCGATCTTCTTTACAACATCATTAGCTCTGAAACAGATCATGTCTTACTTCATTGGGCCTGCAGGGCAGAGGGGCTGGGTGGCGGGGGTGGGGGGTTGGGGGGGAGCACGTGGTTCTCACGGCTCACGTCCCACATTCTTAAACACACTCTTTCATACACACACACACACGTAAATACACACATGCAAATACACACAAACACACACACAAACAAATACAAACCCACCCACCCGTCGACACACACACATATAAAGCACAGCACTAACTACCAGTAACAGACCACAAAAAGTAGCAAAAGAAGTAAAAATATCAGATAGTTTGTTGATTCTTTTAAAATAAATAGCAGTGCAGCTTACTGGTTCTTGCTTAACAGTCTTCTCTTCATGACTAAAAATGTATTGGCAATAAAAAAGTCTTATCTAGTAGCAATTTTATAATGATTCATAATGATCTGTTAATAATCAACAATAATTATATATATAATTATTAATAATCGAGAAGGAGAACCAACAATTACTTCAACATTACATCTGATCATACAATTTCATTTCTCACAAGATAATTTAAGTAATAAATAATTGTTAACTTTTTGCCACATAATTATACAAAAAAGACTATTTAAAAGTTACTAGAAATGGGTAACGTGACAGATAGATGGCTACAACATCTTGTCCATGTTATTATAGGTAAGTACCCAGAAAAATTAATCTGGATATAAAACAATTTTGAAATAGGAAAATGACTACCGGGTGATGGCAATAAGCTACACTAGTATTTACACATTACACATTCATTTACAATCATCAAAAACTATTTGGTAATGGCTACTTTGATGTATTGTTGGCTGTTACATGTGTTGCATGTAGGCGCACACGCAGACACACACGCAGACACACACACACACACACGCAGACACACACACACACACACACACACACACACACACACACACACACACACACACACACACACACACGCACACACACACACAGTTAAAAGATTTCCCCTCTGTTCCCACGTAGACTAAGCCACTCTGGGGCAGGTTTGCATAAGCACTTGCAAAATCTGTTTGCTTTGAGACGGCCATTTATTGAACTACAATTACAAGGTCCATGACATTAGTTTAAATATTGTTAAACAATAAATAAGGTCATGTATTGGTTTGCAGTCGCTAACATAAATAATTAAGAGCACATTCTTTCAACAGTCATTTTTCCAAGAGCACTTGCATGGGTCTGGTCAAGCAGTCAGACAGATAAGAAAAACATTTTTTGAGTTTTGCTTGGCCACCAGAGCGAAACATTGCACTCGCCTTCTTTCTCTTGGCCTCCATCATTCCATACTCTGTCTCTCTCTCTTTTTATAACAAAAAGACATCACAGCTGGACGATTACAGATCACTCTCGCACTATTTTTTTTACTTTTCTTCTTTTCTTTCTCTCTCTCTGAAGATCTTACACTCATACAGTTATACAGACGCACTTTTTTTTTCAGACTATTCTTTCTTCCAACCAAGTTTCAACCAAGTGTCTGTAGTATGGAAACCGAGTGAAAAGTGGACATAAAGGGGTAATAAAGTATAGATTAGAAGAACAAAAGCAAACAGCACGCCAACCCCTTACGTTCATCTTACGTAGAGACAACACGTGAATGAGATGAAAAGTAGAGCAGAGGTCAAAGATTCCTTCTGACAATCATTTTTTACACAGTCAGACTGGACCAGGGCCTAATTTGACTATTAATGGTCAGTCTGATTCATTGATTATTAATGTTTTTTCTGACTCAACTGCTGTTGGCTACTAACTAATCTTCAGGATGACCAATTAAAAACATGATCGGTCAGACAGACAACTGAACTGACATACAGTATATCCATACATTTCACAAAGTGAAATCTTAATTATATTATAAAGGAGCCAGAGGAAATGAAGCATGTTGTTACAGTAACCCGACGGCTGGCAAACAGCACGATGACCATTAGTTGGAGCTCCAACCTTAAGCACCTATCGTAACATTTTCTCATCCCGCAGTGTGATTTCAGTACCAATACATAAACAAACCTGCCAAGAGACATTTATTCCTAACTTTTCCCACTGGTGCAGCGAGTGTGATGACTGTTAGTGAAATGTAAGCGTATGTGTTGTCCTACTGGGCCAGGGACCAGTATTGTGTAAGTGTATCTGTGTGTGTGTGTCTATGTGCCTATGTGTCTGTGTGGCTGTGTGTGTGTGTGTGTGTGTGTGTGTGTGTGTGTGTGTGTGTGTGTGTGTGTGTGTGTGTGTTTATGTACCTATGTGTGTGTGTGTGTGTGTGTGCCTATGTACCTATGTGTGTGTGTGTGTGTGTGTGTGTGTGTGTGTGTGTGTGTGTGTGTGTGTGTGTGTATGTCTGTGTGCATATACAGTAAGTGCCTGCTTCTTCCTCATGTCATTCAAGTTCATCACCAATCTCCTTTTTTATAGGAAGGAAATTCTTTCAAAGAGGCTCCCCACAAAAGACACTCCTTTTACGGTGGTGCGGTCAGAACTGGTTCTGCGCAATATCCGGATTACGGCACCTATTCCAGATAACTCCACTGCTAATGACATCACAGACAAATACATAGCAACTGCCCTAGTGAGTAATGCTAGGATGTGACTAGAGTGTGGTGATGCCATCTTTAACACGCGAACAGATAAAGATCTGACTTATGCACTCAACAGCGGGGAACAATACCACCTATAAATGTGTGGTGTGCCCCGCCAAAACACACAAAGACACATACAGCACAGGCTAAATAAAGGTCAGCAGTGTCACAAACACACAAGGAGACACACTTATGCACGTACACACACACATGCACAGGCACACACTCACTGTGTCTCTCTCTCGCTCTCTCTCTCTCTCATACACACACATTTAAACACACACACAGACACACACACACACACATGCACACATACCCACACACAAACACATCCTCATGTTCCCAGTTAACAAATTAAAAAAACTCACAGTTGGAAACAACCATTTTGATTAGTTCCATTAGCTTGCATTAGTTTTCTAAATGAAAATCATAAACAGACAGAAAGAGCAGTCTCCTTCCTGCTGCTTCACTTCAAGTGAGGAAGAGAAGAGACAATGGACTGAGGTTAAGAGCAGAAAGGCACTGAAAGGAGTCAGTTAAGATGAAAGAAAGAAAAGAGCGAGTGAGAGAAAGAGAGAAAGAGACACAGAGAAACAAAGAAAGACAAATAAAGAAAGAGTGACAGTGGTGACAGTGGACACTACCTCCCACCAGCAGCACTAGACCACCAGTAACAATTTCGCTGCAGCGCCCCCTATGGTCAGTGAGGGTAGTGCGTCTTAACAGCCTGACCACAGGGCACAGCTGCACCAGTCAAGGGCTCACTCAACCAATGGGACAGGAGGTCTGCAGGAGAACCAGGAAGTGAGGACAGCAGAGGCCGGAGGCAGCGAGGCCAGAGGCACGGAGGCAGAGGATGGAAGGCAGCAGAGGCAGAGGCAGGAGCAGGCACAGAGACAGGAGATGTGTTTGGTGTGTGTGTGTGTGTGTGTGTGTGTGTGTGTGTTTGTGTGTCTGTCTGTCGATCTGTCTAAGTTTGTGTGTGCACGTGTGTGTCTGTCTAAGTTTGTGTCTGCACGTGTGTGTGCGTGTGTGTGTGTGTGTGTATCCTTGTTTGGATGCATGTGCTGAATTTATAGATGTTTTAAGCATGCGTATATATCTGGCTTTCATTGCAGGTTATGTGAGTGCGTTTTTTTTCACCTCAACTCTGATAGGGAGGGCAGAGGCTATTGAAAACAGGCCTGTCTGGCTAGCTGCATGTGTTTGTGTGTGTGTGTGTGTGTGTGTATGTGTGTGTGTGTGTGTGCTGGCTTACATAACTGAAAAACTACTGGTCTGAATTATTTCCCAGTTTCACACAAGGTGAAGGGTCACAGTACCTCAGCCCTCCTACATGACTCTCTGGATATGGATGCCGGAATGATTTTTACTTTCCTTAATATTGAAAAAGAGTGTAAGAGAGCGTGTGTGTGTGTGTGTGTGTGTGTGTGTGTGTGTGTGTGTAGCTAGAAAGGTATCTAGTATACCGTTACGCACTTTGCTTACTCTGTTCTGCTCTGGATAACTGTAGTCTGATTTGTGTCTTCTATTGTAAGTCGCTTTGGATAAAAGTGTCTGCTAAGTGTAATGCAATGTAATAGAGTAATAGCTTAGTAAGTATAGAATAGTATAGTATAGCAAAGTGAGTAAGTATAGAGTAGTAATTGTATAGTAATAGTAATAAAGTAATAGCTTAGTAAGTATAGTATAGTATAGTATAGTATAGTATAGTATAGTATAGTATAGTATAGTGTAATATAGAGAGTAAGTACAGTATGCAATAGCATAGTGCTATAGTGTAGTACAGTAATAGTAATATAGTATAGTAATAGTAATATACTCTAGTGAGAGTGTAAGTAAGTATGAGTATGTGTGTGTGTGTACCTGCCCCTGTGCTGCGGCGCGTGCCTGCTCCTCCTGAGCCCACAGCGCCTCCCTGTGGGTGGAGGTGTTCATGCTGTCCTTCAGCTGCCGCTCCAGATCCCTGATGCGCTCCACCGTCTCCCGCGCGCCACCCTGCTGCTGCTGCTGCTGCTGCTGCCAGAGGAGTGGGAGGAGGTGGGGAGGGGATGGAGGAGGGGAGGGAGAGGGAGGGGTAGGGGGAGGGGTGGAGTAAGGGAGAAAAAGGGGGAGGAGGGGGGGGCAGTTTGGTTTTGGCCTCTCAATTTCTGATACTCAAGCTATTCTACAGGCACATTCCAGCCCCATTCTTGTGTTATCAGACCCGGAGGGCGTGGGGTCAGGTGGTGGTGGTGCTGGTGGAGGTGGCGGTGGGGGTGGGGGTGGGTCGAGACAACGTGACTCAACACTCATACCAGAGCACCTCGGTTGCGAAACGGGCTCGCCTCCGTTGGCCAGACGGCGGGGTGTGGGTATCACGGCGTGTAGCTTTCAAGTGCTCCCTTTGTCTCCAGTCATCGGTATCATGTCATGGAAAACGAAATCCGCGCCGACTTCCAAAGCGCACTGACATCTGCTCATGCTGCGACTTGATTATGCCACGCGGCAGCCAAAGAAAGCCACGGCACACGTTTAAGCAACTCCTCTTTCAGTCCTCCATCCCGCCGTCCTGCAGGCTCATCAAAGCCACGCGGGCCCTGCATGCCTGGACCTTCAGCTGGACGTGCAGCGCGCAGCCACGAGGCAGCGGAGAGGACTCTAAACAGCCTCCAAACAGGCCTCAGTCAGGCCTCACTCTCGCATGACAATGAGAGAGCAGGGACACTACGCCACGGAGGAGTGACAGAAAGCATTTGGACCGTTGCAAATGGCTTTTGCGTTTGATCATACTCAGAAAGAGAGAGAGAGAAGGAGAGAGAGAGAGAGAAGAAAGAGAAGAAGAAGAAGAAAGCGAGGCATGCATAAATTGTAAAGAGGCCTGTGTGGGTGTCCTTGAGGATGTGAGCACTGAAGGAGAGAGGATGGCTGAAAAACAATCAGTGGTTTATTGTGTGGGGGGACAGAGAGCGAGAGAGAGAGAGAGAGAGAGAGAGAGATGGAGAGAGAGAGAGAGAGAGAGCTTGAGGCTGGAAATGTGCCTTTTTGTCTTCACTCCTGCGTAGAACAACATGCAGCTCCAGAGGTGTGATGTGAGGATAGCCAACTACATCAAACCATAAGGGCACAATATGACAAGACAATGAGAGAGAGAGACGGAGAAAGAGAGAGAAAGAGAGAGAGAGATGGAGGCGGGGGGTACAAAAGAAAGGCTTCGGCTTTCAAGACAAGCTCCTCAAGAAAAGTGTCCTGGTAGTAAATAAATAGCTTTACTGTTGCTCCGAACTGTCTTTAATTTACACGTTTACCCCACAGTCAATATCAACCTAAAACAAATCTTTGATACTCTGTAGGAAAATGAAAAATGAAATATAGCATAACAATAATATGAGATGTCCTAAAAAGACAGCAGCGAGAGAGAGTGGGTGGGAGGAAGATGCTCCAGACACACCAGGGAAGAACATTAGGAGCAGACATGATGAATGAAGTACAGCGCCATCAACTCTGGGAAAGCACTGAGTGTGTTCGACAAGATGGATGACAGGTCAGTCATGAGGATGACAGTGTGTGTGTGTGAGTGTGTGTGTGTGTGTGTGTGTGTGTGTGTGTGTGTGTGTGTGTGTGTGTGTGTGTGTGTGTGTGTGTTGTCAGCCACAGAGAAAAAAAAGAAAGCGGAAGGACAAGAAAGAGAACAAGAAAAATGGACAAAGAATGGATGAATGTATTTAAGGTTATGCACTGTGTACATGCAGGACATCTTTTTAATATTCTGCTTCTTTTCCTTTTGTAATATTTTTTTGTGAATGCTCTGGCAGTGCAACATATGATTTGTCATGCCAATAAAGCATATCTGAATTGATTTGAAATGAATTGAATTGAATTAAGTGAATGGCAGAAATTGAGCAAGAGGAAAAGAGATGGGGAGAGAGGGAGAAAAAGAGAAAGGGGGAGAGAGAGAAAGAGGGACAGAAAGAGAGAGAAAGAGAGAGAAAGAGGGAGGAAGAGAGGGGGCTCACAGAGAGGGGAGTGACAGAGAGTAGAAGAGAAAGAGAGACAGACAGAAAAAAAGAGAGAGAGAGGAAGACGGAGAGAAAGAGAGACAAAGGGGGAGGGGGTGACTGAGAAAGAGCGAGAGAGCGAGACAGCAAAAGAGAGAGCGAGAGAGAGAGAGGTGACTAAGAGAGGTGACTGTGTTTGGCTGTGAGTGGGGGCCAGGGAGTGACACCTCCAGAGAGGAGGGAAAAGGATCCTTCCACACGTCGGCCGATGAAGCTGTGAAACCAAACACGGGATGGAGAAAAATAAACGCAGCCACCCAGCGTCTCTCTCCCCGCCTCTCTCCCTCGCTCCCTCTCTCCTGTTCACACGTTCACACTCTCTCACAGGTGGCAAAAAAGGGAGAAGCACAGAGGACCCAAGAGCACTTGGCTTTCAAAGCCGCCCCTCAATCTGTGCTAACCCAATAAAAAAAAAACGTTTCAAAAGGCTTTATCCCACAAGCCAGTGGGAAAACACCACTTTCAAATACACACAGACATGCAGATACAGACACATACACACACACACACACACACACACACACACACACACACAGACATACACACACACACACACACACACACACACACACACACACACAAACATGTTAATTCTGAAGCAGTTTCTAAGTAGTTAAGGGAGTTTTGCAGAGAGCTGTGGAGTGGGTCTGGGACTGTGTGCTGTGCTGTGCTGTGCTATGCTTTGCTGTGCTGTGCTGGTAGACTGGTATGGATATGTTAGGATAGGAGAAGGCTGTACTGTGTGCTGTGCTGTGCTGTGCTGTGCTGGTAGACTGATATGGATATGTTAGGATAGGAGGAGGCTGTGCTGTGCTGTGCTGTGCTGTGTTATGCTGTGCTGTGCTGTGCTGTGCTGGTGGATTGGTATGAATATAGTAGGACAGGAGGAGGCTGTAGTGGATAGACCTCCTGCAGTGGATGGCAAGGAAGCAAGGGACGATCTCTGAAGAGTCTCCAAAGTGTCCAGTTTCTGTGGAATTATTATGTGTGTGTGTGTGTGTGTGTGTGTGTGTGTGTGTGTGTGTGTGTGTGTGTGTGTGTGTGTGTGTGTGTGTGTGTGTGTGTGTGAGTGTGTGTAGTAGGGGGTCAGATACTCAGCGCACAGTTCAAAACACAAGCATGTGTTTGAGTGTGTATGGGGTATTTGTGAGCAGTGTATATGTGCACACATTTAAACACAAATAAGGCCAATGAGAGATAGTGAAGAAAACATGCTACTACATTCAAGTACGTACATTCAAGTAAACTACAAACTATAGTGATATACCTTACCCACACCTAACCAAATGAAAAAAAAAGAATACATAAATTCACACACAAACTCACTCACACAAGCATTTTCCCTGTCTCTTACGTATATGCATGCAGACATGCAGGCAGACATACACACACACACACACATGCACACACACACACACACACACACACACACACACGCACACACTGCTTCAGGTGTTGGACAGGGTGGTGGGCACAAAACGTTCGTCAGACGCCCCTGCATGTGCAGCGTCTCCTTCTCAAAGTCAGCCTTTCACACGTGGGGAGGAGGGCAAAAAAAAGGCGAAAGGCGCAAAATAACACGGCGAGAGAAAGAGAGCGCAGGAGAGAGAGAGAGAGAGAGAGAGAGAGAGAGAGAGAGAGAGAGAGAGAGAGAGAAAACGAGTGCAAGTGCAACCAAAACAAAAACAGAACCGGATCCCGCGGCTGGCTCCCAGTTCGGGAGCGTGGCGGGAAGGGGGGGTGGGGGGGTTGTGGGGGGTGCGGCGGTGGGGGGTGCGAACGCGCGGGGGGTACAGAGCCTGGCTGTGTGCTTCACAGGCCCGACGCCATAATTGGATCTGATGTGCGGCCCGTAACCTAATGCAGCCGGATCAACAGAGCCCACACCAGCCAAGGCAGGCGGGAGCAGGGGGGGGGTACAGGGGGGGGTTGGAGGTGGTGTTGGTGGAGCAGTGGGGGTCGGAGATGGGGATTGGCAGGGGTAGGACAGAGAGGGGTTCAGAACTGGACCCCCCACCCTCACTAGCATTACCATAGAACACCCCAACCCCCCCGCCCCTCCTCCCCCCCTCCCACACCATCACCACCAGCACCAGCAGTCTTCTTTTGAAACAAATGAAGAATGTGAAGAAGGTAAGAGTACCTCAAGATTGAAGGACTGTGTGTACCTTCTTAACAACCCGGAAAGGGGAAAGTGAGAAATAGGCAAAACATGGTAGGAGATTGAGAGCTGTACTGCAATCAGGGGGAGAATGAGAGTGGAGCAAAACGCAAGCAATAAAGAGACTGAGCGAGAGAGAGAGAGAGAGAGATGTAAAAAAAAAAAGCCAGTGAGAAGGAGCGATGGAGTGTAGGGTAGGGTAGGGTAGTGTAGGGCAGAGTAAGGCAGGGTAAGGGTAGGCTAAGGGTGGGGAGAGATAATTGTTGCTGAGGGCCCCTGAGTGGCCCTGGCCTCTTAAAGGCCGCGGTAATTATGTAATCGGCCCTGCAGGCCGTGTAATCTGGGCCCATATAATAAGTTAAATAAACCGAGCAGGGGAGTGAGAGAATGCTGCTTTCCACGCCGCCGCTCTCTCTCTCCACAGGAGCACGTTTCCCCTCCTCTCAAACACGCCACGCTCCGCTCCTCATCAGACGGCCATTCACACGCTTCTCTTTCGGTGGCGTACATACACACACTTCGCACACAGAGAGCCCATCTTTGTGCCTGCCTCGGCCCCTGAACCCCAAGCTCACCAGCTCACCAGCCTCGCGCCAGGCTTCTGTTTCAAACCAAACGCCACCATTCGCTCAGATCTGACAGAGCAAGACTTGACCCCAGTTCTTCTCCGCTCTTGGCTCCTTTTGGCCCTTCCCGTTAATTGAAAGGTTTTCATTACATTAATATACTGTGTGTGTGTGTGTGTGTGTGTGTGTGTGTGTGCATGTGTGTGTGTGTGTGTGTGTCTCTGTCTGTGTCTTCATGCCTCTGAATATGTGTGTGTGTGTTTGTGCGTATGAGTAAACAGCAATGTTTGAGAAGCGGTTGTTGACATTGCAGACACAGACAGTAAAGAGCCAGCACATATAGATGCAGTCAGACGCTAATGAGAACTGTCCTGTGAAGTGCTGGGAAGCAATAACTTCTTCGCTCTCGCTCACCCCTGCAGGCGTGCCTGTCATGGGAACAGCGGGCTCGGGGAACAGAGGAGGCTATTTCAGGACTGGATGGGATGGAGCGCTCTCGGTCAGAAGCCTGGTTTGGTGGGCCTGACCCCTGTCTAACTGTCACTCTGCATCTCGGCCAGGCAAAACACCCCTAACGGCAGGCTCGCCCTTTTCACAGGCTGCCCCTCGCTTTGTCAGGTTTGGGATACTCTATCGGTTAGAGAGATCTGGTCAGTTGAATGCCCTGGAGGGGTGGCCCTTACTGTGAGTACTGTCAAAATGCTTGATTTTTTAAAACATGGAATCCACCATTGTTTTTACTGTTTGACCATTTGACCTTTGGTAGTGCTAAAAGTAGGACGTTTTTCTTAGCAGCCATAGGCATCAGTACTCAGAACTAACTAACACAATGTAACTGATCTAGCTGTTGTAAGCACTGGGCTTTGAAAGGTTACAAAGTATTGGACAAATACAGGAAAATATTAAAATAAGATGTCACCCAGACAGAAAGCTGCAATGTGTTAAAAAACTGAGAATTGACAAAACTGCATCTGGCTGATAAAAATAACACGTTCCACATTTTTAACAAGTTTTCACCATTTGGCACAGTCAGAGTGGAAATATGAAAACATTTCATGCATTCTAAGACCCTAATAATGAGGACTGGAGTTCAGTGTTGGACTGTTCTTTTCAACAACAGTTGAGGTGAACTCAGTCTATCCTTCTGTACACCCCAGATGTACATGATGCCAATGAATGCTACTGCTGTTAAATTCTGTGTGTATGTTCCTGTGTGTGTGTGCGTGTGTCTGTGTCTGTGTTTCTGTATGTGTGAATGGTTTCTTGGTGGATAGCCCAAGTGTGTACATTTTTTAACTTTTTTACAAACTGTGTGGTTTTTATCTTTATTAATGACTTTTGTGTTTCAATATGTGTGTGTGCCCATGAATGAGTTTGTTTTGGGTCTGTTGCAATGCACTATACTATCATTCTGATCAGCTGTGTTTTTCTGTGCTGTTCAGTGTGTGTATGCAAGTGTGATTTCAGGATTTTTTTCCCCTCAGTGTGTGTTTGTTCTGTGCAGTGAGGCAAGGGTAAGGGGCTAAGCCTGTGTGTGTGTGTGTATGTGTATGTGTATGTGCATGTGTATGTGTATATATGACTGTGTGTGAGCATGTATGTATGGGTGCATTTGTGTGTGCGAACGTGTGTGTGTATGTGCATTTCTGTATGTATGTGTGCTTGTGTGAGTGTGTGTATGTACATTTATGTGTGTGTGTGTGTGTGTGTGTGTGTGTGTGTGTGTGTGTGTGCATTTTTGGTGTGTGTGTGCAGATACATGTGTGAGGATGGGGGCCAGAGATAAGGCGGTGTCTGTGGTTGGGGAGAGTGAAGGCTTCCGATAGCCCAGGCTCCTGTCTTCTGCTGTTTGCACAGGGCTGCCGGGCTGCGGGGCTGCTGCTGCTGCGGTGGTGGCGGCGGGGGTGGGGGTGACGGAGGTGGGGGTGGTGGCGGCGCGCCGGAGAGGATCCGCGGCTTAGATGCTATCGCAGGCACCGTGCAAGCAAAAACAAAAAAAAAAAAACAGCCGGCGCAGTGTACTCAAGGCCTGAGCCCCGAGCCAGCGAGCCAGAGAGCCAGTGAGCCAGGGCCCCCGCACACTTCAAACCCTCCTGTTTGTTATTGTTTGTGCTGCAGCCTTATGGTGCACCTGATGGGAGCCCCGATAGTGGGGCCGAGTTAGGCAGAGGGTGGTGAGGTCTTGGGGGGAGGAGAGGGGTGGGGGGGGGGCTCAAAGACAAGCTCGAGCTGCAGGGCTCCACCAACAGAAACAGGGTGGAGATGGCGACTATTATGTGGGCTCCCTTTCGTCTCCTTCTGATACCCACCACACTCACACACACACACACACACACACACACACACACACATCCAGCCCACTCCTAAAAACTCCCTCATCACCCCCATCCCCCACTCTACCGCAAGCATTTTTTGATGATGTCTGTGCGACTTCACCAACACAACACAGGCGTTACAAAGACTGAAAATCCGCAAAAGCTTCCCAAAACACACTACTTGTTAATTGGTCCGCGAATGGAAACAACTACCTATTAGCTGCAATGGCACAAAGCTTAAGAAAGAAAGAAAGAAAAAAAAAGAGGAAATTTTGTATATGGAAAAAATCTAATTATCTTTGCAAAGCGGCATGAAAGAGTGGCTTATACAGATACGCACTTGTTGTTGAGGCAAAGGATTAGCTGGCAGAATGGCCTCCACTTTGGCAAGGCTCGCTCTTTGAAATGAAGCCCCAGTGCCCAATTAGTGTTTTGTGTCAGTGTATATGCTCATAAAAACTGCGCAGAACTGCCATAAAATTGTTCACAAATCTGAGTTTGATTCATAAACTTTTCCAGTCTGACTTGTTTTTTTTTCTCCGAACAAAGGCTATTGGCCCTTAGCGGTGTGTAAAGCCTACAGTGGAGGTCCACTCAGCTGGCAGGGGCAGAAATGTGGCAGAGAAAAGGTTTTAGGGGGGCGAAGGCATTCTGAAAGCCTCAGACACATTTCTTTCTCTTAATCTCTCTTTTTTTTCTCCCTTGCTCTCTCTATTTATCCATCTGTCTCTCTCTCTCTGTCTATCAATCAATCTATTTTTTTTTTAATTCCTTATTTACTGCTTTATTTACTTTAATTATTTATACTTATTTTGTCTATTTACAAAGGGGGGTGAGGAATTAGTTCATACATTTAAATGATAAATAAGAATATTTGCATAGTTATTTTTTCTCTTTTACCTCATAATGTAAAAAAAAAATCTGTGCTTTTGGTGTACAAAGTTATTAACATTTTGTCACTTTATTTTACTTTTTAAAAAGAACCGGAAATAGTTAGCAAACTGCAAAAATTGGTGAGCTGGGCAGCACGGAATGAACATTCTAT
>CM059270.1:10542663-10547663 GCA_030347295.1 Setipinna tenuifilis | reverse complement strand
GTATAAAAAATAAAAGTGAACGCATCAAGCAGAGGGGGGAAACGGTGTGAGCAGCCGTTTTATTGGGTGTTTTTGAACTAATTGCTGTTCTCCTTCCCGAGGCCCTGGACAGGTTCTCCGGCTACACAAACAGGGTCTCGAGGAGCCTGAGGGGGAAGGAACCGAATGTGGAATTTCTGAGCTCAGCTGTGTCTTGTGACCTCTCCTGATCCCCATTCCTCCATCCGTCTGTGTCTGTGTCTGCGTTGCTTTCCGCTCTACGGAGTGTGAGTGTGAGTGTGAGTGTGAGTGTGAGTGTGAGAGTGAGTACGGCGCCGGGCTATACATCATAAACTTCCAGATACCTACAGTACGCTAGCCTTACCGTCTACAAGCACGCTTGTGTGAAGAAACAGACACGCATACTGAATAAAGGGAACTAAATGAATATATACTTACTAAATACTTAATTTTGTCTGGACCGGAGTGTGTGTGTATACGTACATGTGTGCATGTATGTGTGTATGAGTGTGTGTGTGTTTGTAAAAGAGAGAGAGAGAGACAAAGAGAAAGACCGAGAGGGAGACCAACAGAGAAAGTGAGGGAGAGGAAGAAAGAGAAAGAGAAAGAGAAAGACAGAAAGAGAGAGAGGGAGACCAACAGAGTGTAAGAGAGAGAGAGGGAGAAAAAGAAATAGAAAGACAGAAGGAAAGAAAGACAGAGAGAGAGAAAGAGAGAGCGATTGAGACTACGTCTCCATGTGTTAGTAAGCCACTAGCAGGATGGCTATTCGCTTTAGGGACTCTGCTCTTCCTGAGGCGAGGGAAGTACATTTGGCATGGAGCACTCTGACAGAGAGAGAGAGGGAGAGAGAGAGAGAGAGAGAGAGAGAGAGAGAGAGGGAGAAGGAACGATCTGTGGCCAAGTAGCAGGGTCTTCCCCAGACACAGACATGCAATCAGAAGCCAATACCAACAAGCTGCTCCATATGCTGTAGCCCCTTGCTAATCACCGCTACCATCAACAACATCACCATCATCTTCACCACACTCTTCATCATCACGAGAGCCACTATCCCTCTTCCTCATCATCATCATCATCACTGTCATCACTATTACAATCATCATCATCATCATGCTGTCACTGAGGTGAGCTGACAGTGTTGGCATTGTCATCGCGGTTAGCATTCTTTGTGTTAGCCTGCTAATCCGCTAACACTGATCACAACACAGAGGCCCAAAACAGCTAAACTCTTCAGTAACCCAGCAATGCTCCCCGCTCACCCAAAACAAATACCTCATGGCTCAAATGCATCCTTGGCCAGACGTACAGTATGTGTGCGTGGATGTGCATATATGTGCGTGTGTGTGCGTGTGTGTGCTTGTGTGTGTGTGTGTGGTGTGTGTGTGTGTGTGTGTGGTGTGTATGTGAGTGTGTGTGTGTGTGTGGTGTGTATGTGTGTGTGTGTGTGGTGTGTACACGTGTGTGTGTGTGTGTGTGTGTGTTTATGTGCCTGTGTGTCTCTCTCTCTCTGTGCCTGTGTGTGTGTGTATGTGTGTGAGTGTGTGCATTTGTGTGTGTACGTGTATGAGTCAGAATCATTTTTGTGCTCTCCCCAAGGTAGGACTCCTGGCTCTCATTAATAACCACTCTCACACCCCTCCAATATAAATACACTAATTAAAAAGCCATCCGTCCCAGCCTTAGATTCTAACCTCAGCTCCAGCTCCAAGCCCTGCTCCACACACACACACACACACACACACACACGCGCACATGGTAATACACACACACACACACACACACGCACATGGTAATACACACACACACACACACACACACATATACACACACACACTTACACTCTCTCTGGCTCACACAGACATACATACACACACTCACTCACTCACTCAATCATATACACACACAATCTCTCTCTCCTTTTTTCTCTCTCTTCGTCTCTCTGTCTTTCACAAACATAAATACACACACACATGTACACACACACACACACACACACACACACACACACACCACACTCTGTCTTTCCCTCTCTCACAAACACACACACACACACAAAGACACGCACACACATACATCAAACTCTGTCTCCCTCTCCCACAAACACACACACACACACACACACACACACACACACACGTACACACACACATACACACACATACACACACACATCTGCGTGGGCTCCCCCTTCCCCTGTCACCACAGACTGGGGCTGAGGCACGGGGCGGATGTTTCCAGAAGTGACGTGCGCTGACAAATGAGGAGGGTGCTGGGAAAACAGGGGCAGGTATCGGGGTGGTGTTCTATATCAAAGCGCCACGCAGGAGAAACAACAAACAAGGCAGCCAGAGAGGGAGGAAAGGAGAGAGGTGGGAAAAGAGAGAGGGAGGGAGTGAGGGAGGGAAGGAGGGAAGGAGAGAGGGATGCAGGGAGGAGATGGGATGGGTGTTGAGCAAGAGGCTCAAGGAAGAAAGGTAATCACATGCCAAAGGTAAAGGGAGAGAAGAGAAGAGAGGAGAGGAGGTGAAGAGAAATGAGGAAGAGGGAGAGAACGAGAGAGCAGGTAAGGGCGGGAGAGGCAGGAAAGAACAAAGAGAAAGATGGTGTGGGGGAAGAGAGGGAGGGACGGAGGTATAGAGAGAATAGGGGAAAGAAGGTGATAGGGAGAAAAATAAGAGAGGGGTAAAGTGAATAAGGGAGAAAGAGAGAGGAAGTGAAAGAGAAGAGAAGAGATATGGCAGAGGAGAAAAAAAAGGCTCAAGATTAGGCTACAGTTAGAAGTCACAGGGTGCCACATTTTATATAGAACATTACACAAGAGAACTCCTAAACATACTTAGAGGCAGTGACAGGGAAAATCCGAAGTGGTCACCTCTTCACTATATAGTGCATTATATGTAGTGAGTGAGCCAATGTAACTGATGCACTACTGAGTGCCCAATACAGGGAAGGAGTGAACATTTCGGACAGAGCCATAATGGCATTTGTAAGTATAAGGAAGCAAGGCAGCGCTTTGCATCAGAGCAGACAGATTAGTTACAAAGTAGATGCTTTTTTGAACAGCAGGCAAACACGTAGCTTTTACTGTAGACTGACCTGGAACCCAGGCTGGATCCAAAGGACGGACGGAATGGGGGGAAAAAATGGGGAGAGCAATCCCGGGAGACGAAAAAGAGGAGAGGAGAGTAGAGGAGAGGAGAGAGAAGATGAGAGGAAATGAGAGAGGAGGGAGAAGGAAAACAAAGAGAGAAGTGAATATATCAGAGAGTCAGCTGGCTTGATTTAAGCCCTATGCATCACAATAGCCTCCAAACCTCATCACCCATGATTTATTACAGGCCTAATGAATATGTGTGTCTGTGTGGGAGAGAGAGAACGATAGAGAGAGAGTCAGAAAGAGGGAAAGAGACAGAACGAGAGAGCGAGAGGGAGAGAGAGGAGGGAAAGAGAGATTATCCTGTGTGCCTAACGAATATGTGTGTGTCTGTGGGGGAGAGAGAGAGAAAGAAAGAGACAGAAAGATAGAGAGACAGAAAGAGAGAGAGACAGAGCAAGATTGAGCGAAAAAGAGAGAAAAAAGAGTGGGAGAAAGACATTATCCCGTGTGTCTCTCCCTCTCTTCCCACCGCTGTGTGGGCAGGGAGAGCCAGACACAAGAGGAAGAGAATGTGCAGTCATTAGATGGCGACCTCTGACCCCTGACTGACCCCTGACCCCAGTGCCATGGCGATAAAGGCAGCGCGTCTGGGAGCGTCAGGGGCCTGCCGCATCAACAAGATGGAAGAGGGCTCACAGGCACTCTTTCACTGTCTCATAAAAAGATAAGTCCTAATGCTGTTACACACCCCTCAACCCACAAACTCATATATACAACACGGACATAAACCTGGCAATGCAGACAGGCAGGCATGCAATACACACACACACACATACGCGCACCCACCCACACACACACACACGCACACACACACACACACGGGCATGCATACACGCACATACGCACGCACACACACACACACACACACACACACACACACACACACACACACACAAAAAAACTTGCATGCAAGGTACACACACCACACAAAGAAACTTGCATATGATGTACACACATACATCCATACACACATAAACACACACACACATACACACACACACACACAAAGAAAGTTGGATAAAGAAGCCAGACATGCAGTTCCACTCAGACACAATCAAATAAACACAGACGGGGCGTCCAGCGAATGACCCCTAGCCCGGAGAATGGATGGGCAGGCAGGCGGGACATCCGAGGGGACGGACAGAAGGTGAGAAGGACGGAGTAGTGAAAGACAAGGAGCAGAGGGTGGAGGACAGAGGGGTAGAGAGACAGAGAGAGACAGAGGGAGAGATGGAGAGAGAGAGAAGTAGAGAGAGAGAGAGAGAGGTGAGGTAACCAGACTGGGACGCTTATCGCTCCAGAGCTGGATGGATACTAAATCAGCTAATAAGGCAGTTAATAGGCCGGAAAATGAGACAAAGACAAGTGCGCACACACATACATACAGACACACACACACATAAACACACGTGCGTGCATACACACACACACACACACACACACACCCACACACACACACACACACACACACACGCAAACACAACACATGTGTACCCACCCACACATACACTCATATATACACACACACACACACACACAAAAACACATGCGCCCACACCCACACACACTCGTACAAATACACAGAAAAACTCAATAACCCACAAACTAAAACAAACACACTCAATCATTATTTCAAGCATTCATACACAGTTTGGTTTAACCCCATTTTGCAAGGGAAATTAGACCGCAGGCTCTTGAGAAACTTGAAAAGGGACGAAACACTTCAAACCTGCAGCTGCCTCCAAACAAGCTGCTTTATGCAAAAAAGTATGCCAGAACCAAAACCAAAACCATACCATATCATACCAAACTATTGCCATAACATATCAAACTATTTAAA